>VZTI01001175.1:1267664-1294430 GCA_013397865.1 Struthidea cinerea | reverse complement strand
TTTTTTTTTTTTTTTTTTGGTGACAGAGAAAAGGAAGAACCTTTATTTAGCCACTGTATTGTTAAATAATGTAGGTAATTTTGTACATTAAAGGTCCCTCATAACTGAATGATTGAAAGCATATTCTAAACAAACAGAAGAAAAAAGATCCTGCATCCTACCTCGAGGAGAACAGCCAGAACTGCCAGCCCATCTGCTTTGTCCATTGCTGCTGTTATATCTGGGTATTTCTCAGAGTTGTAATGTACAATATGCAGCTACAAAGGAGGAGATATTTTGTTACAATAACACCTGGGTCATGCTCACATTTATGCTTCACAGCTAAAAAGGACCAGTGCAGCCACCTCAGGATAAGAGAGTGCAGGAGGGTCCTTCAGTGATTTCTGGGTGCAGTGGTAGGATCTTTTTAGAGAAAGGCAGAAGGTCCTGGGACTCCCAGCCCTGCTGTAGCTGAGTTATACACAGCCCACATCCCCCATGATGAGGGGAGAAAGAGGATCCATGACTTCAGCTTCAAGGAATCTTGACTGGAGTACTAACACATTTTTCTGAAAAAATAACACTTTAGTACTCCAACATTTGGAATGCAAACCCAAGTGTTAAATGTAACTAGAGAAGAAATGGATTCCTAAAGTGCTGTTATGCAAGAAAATTATTCTGACTAGTTTCTTTTTAAAATCATTTTGAGGTAAATATCTGATTGGTACTGCTTATCAAAATGTAATCCCAAATCCATAATTTAGAAATCAGAAAAGATAAATAGTTCATCACTGGATAGAAGAAGGTGAGTAAAGGTAAACAGAACAGCAGTGTCATGCAGCTAAAAGTTACCCCAAGTGACCTGGTGCCAGTTCTGAGTTCAGAATCTAAATTCCAGCTCCCTGACTTAGCATGTCCACGTCCATATTTTTTTGTGGTGCACAACCCATTCTTTTAGTATATACCCAGATCATAAATACTTGGCTTAGAACCTCGCAGCCTTTTACAGTCATTTACCCAAGACACAGATCCCACTTTGAAACAATGGGACCTTGCCCAACCTTCTTTGCTTCTTTCCCTGATCTGAGCTGGCCTTACCTCTGCTGCAAAATGCTTCCCACTGACAGTGTGCTCGGAGCCTTCGGACTTGTTTCGGTTTCCCCAGTGCAGGTGAAGTTGAGACGCGGTGTATTCAAATGGGAGGTTTCTGATGGACATAGTCGGTGACAGATACATTTTCACTGTAAGCAGATCAAAACCAGATAGGAACAAATGATACCACAGCTCTCAAGAACAGGGCAAATAAAAATAGCGTATATTATATATGGAGCATGAAAAAAACAGATTCTTAACTCAAATACATTTCAGTCTGTGGTAGGAGATAAACACTTCAGTTCTCTTGAAGCCTCTCTTAGTAGATGAGGATTTAGAACATTTAGAGCATACCCATTTCTATTTTCCTAAATACATGAATTGAATGTGACAATTGTTGCTAGTGAAAATCTTTCTTCTCCCTGAAGAATGCGAATTTATCTCAGACGCTGAAGAGACAATTATTGATATGTCAAAGCAAAATTTAGGCTCATGTGCCTTCTTTCAATCCCTTATAATGGTTGAAAATGGCTTAATAAATTAATATTTATCGCGGTAATTTATATGTCCTGTTATATTGAACTCTGCTTGCCTCTTAATCTTCTTGTAGGAGCACATGACAAAACCAAATAAACTCCCCACTCTCCTTGCTGCTCCCCAAACTGATGTCGAGCAGCAAGATAATCCCGGGCCTTAACAACTAGCATTTCCTCTCTTGACATGCTGGAGGAAGACCTTTGTATGCGTTACGCTCCATTCTGCTCACTAAGGCTCTCCAGTGGGGAAGGCAGGCTGGCTTGTTGGGGTTTTTTTGGTGTAGAAATGACAGTAGTAATTCTCAACCCAGCAGAAACTTCTCAGTTGTTCACTTGGAGCATTTGGTACTTCATAAAGCAATGGCTTATGTCAAGAACAGATCGATTTCTTTGCAGTTTATCTGTATTATTTTCCAGAGTGAATACAGTTTGTTTCTGGACTGTCCTGGACATGTTTTTCAGGGGAAACAAGGCTCAAAACTGTAGTGAAGTAGCTGTGACCCTATGTATTTTTAGGCTCCTACTAAAAAGGGTTTTTTTGAGCTCTGCTCTTTTCAGTCTAGCTGAAGTAGGTAATTGTGTCTGGACGAGCTGACTGGTGAAGAACATTAATTATATATAGGAATGAGTGACAGCACAATACTAAGCATCCTACTGATTTCCTCTAGCTGAAAGAGAAGGTAGCAGCAGATGGTATAATGATCATTCCAACAGGGGCTAATTTTTTATTACACAGAGCAATTAATTTTTATCTAAGTGGGGTTTCTAGAGTAGGATGCATCTCTGCTGCTTTCTAGGAGGGCACTGACCTTGGAAATGAATTCCCATTTTCATGAGGGGGTTATATTTTTGTCTAGGCTTTCTTTAGGAAGTAAACAAATTTTGTATTTTAGGGATGAGATCTGACAGTGGTGGTGACTTAGGTTCTCCAAGGAATTTGTTTTTACCTGTGTGACTGTTTTGGGAGGGACAGGCTCTCAGTGCTGTTCTTTTGGCTCCTTCTGCACTCTGGCACCCTTCAAGTACACAGTGACAATATTTCCTTCTCTGCCTATTGCCTTACATCAGCCTAGTGCATTCAACTGTGACAGTCCAGTCTTTCACTCAGGACTGAGAAGGACTTTTGGGAAAAGAAGGCTCACAAGGAAAGGGTGTTCCAGCCATTCCTGGTTTTAATGGAGAAATTGATCAAGAGGAAAACTAGGAATCTCTCCTAAGAGATTGGCCCTTACTGAAGAATGGGCTTATGATGTTCAATAGAGCAGGTCAACCTCACTGAAAGAATGTTAAAAAAAAGAGATTTTTGCGTGTTGATCAACTTATAACCAAGCATGTGAGAGCAGAGGCCATTTTATAATGCAGGTTATTTTGGTACTTATGCAATAAAGGAGGATACAGAGAAGGAGGGTTTTATAACTGTTATTATTTCTACGTCTTGAAGTGTTTCAGGAAGGAATGAAAAATGGCGGGGCTGACTCACTGGTATATTGTATATTGTGTCATTATAGGAGACCTTTATGAGGCAGCATCATCTCTGCATTTACCTTCTGTACTGACACTGATTTAGTGCTACTGTGGGGAGGGCCTGTTTGTACTCTGTTTCTAACTATTTTTCTGTCTTCTTACCTATCCCTACCTATCACTGTCTGTCTTACCTTACACTAAAAAGGTTTCTGTCTCAAGTCAAAAGAACAGAACGGTGCTCCTACATTTTTTTCCTCTTCCCCACGCCCCCACGTAATTCAGTTGAGTTGCTTTGATGAACGTAAGAGACCCATTACTCATATTTTATCAGTTAATCTCTTTTTAGCAGAATCACAAAGTCTGTTTCTGTTTTGGAGCACCGCAACCAAAGTAAGAAGAAAACCTTGGGCATTAATTCTGACTTGCCTAGGGTTTATTTTAAATTCTGTATTTAAGGTTTGACTTACTGGGAATCCATGGGTACTTAGTACATTCACAGGTTTCTCTAGCCTGTTCTGTAGATGTAGGTATGCTGATGGGAAGGCTTTCTCATCTGATTAGCAGCTTAATTTTGTCTGATAATCAAAGTAATCCACCCATGAAGTAAAAAACCCCTGAGTTCCTGCAACTCTTTCTTCTACCATTTCTTTCTGTCCATGAGCTCCCTTACCTGAATGGCCATTATTGATCAGTGTAAACTGGTCGGTGGAGGGCACGTTATAGCCTATGAATTCTAAAGGCAACAGATTAGAATCATACTGGAGAATATCTTTGTGGAAATCAATTGGTGATTGGAATACTCCTCCACAAAATGGGTATTTCTTTGACCAGGCCTTCTCTCCATCAGGACCTGTATGAATTAACAGAGACACATTTGTGAAACCTTTACAATGCAATTAACATAGAAATTCCCCTGTGTCAGCCTTCTCACAAAATTTGGAAAAGAAGCCTTTTCTGAATTTTTAAGACTTTTTTTTTTAAAGGACCTCATTAAAACTGAGGTAATGAAGGATATGATAATTTTTCTGAGGGTGTTGTGACCTAGAGACACGTCTGATTATATCAGACCCTCACAGACTTTTCCTTACTGTACTAACTGTCTGGCTCTATCTAACAGGATTGCATAACCCACAGTGAAAAGCTAACTTGCAAAATGGAAGGTGTTATGGTAATTTGACCTGCAATAACTTGCTCAAACTCTGGTGAAACTTTTCTTCATCACAGCCTTTCGCCTAAGGTAAGATCTACAAAGAGTAGATAATATCAAGAGAATTTTAATTGTGCCTTTGATTTAATTACACATTAACAGCTAGCAGCTGTTTGCAAACTGTAAGATGAGATGATTTGGATTTAAATACCAGAAGAGGTACTTGCAACTTGTGTTCCTCCTTGTCTCTGAACATTCATCATGATTCTTTCCAAGGCAGGAAGGTCCTTAGGGATCACCCAGCCTGATCTGTGTAACACAGGACACTGGGCCTCCCTGGATCAATTTCTACTTTGGTGAGGCCGTTTCTTTCAGAAGGGAATAAACATCTATTCTTCCTTTGAGCATTGCAGACAAAAGATAATTCATTAGTGCCCAATGGATAATTACTGTCCTTGGCAGCTTGCTTTTCACTGAGAGCCTGCTGTTCCCATATTTTTGTTCCTCGTTGAAGTACTTATAACATAGAGGATATAGTTTCTCACTTCTCTTAAGCTAAGTAGATTGAGTCCCTTGAGTCTTTGATTAGAAGGTTTCTTTTCCAAACCTATAATATTCCCAGTGGCTTCTTTGAAGATCAGGTCATCAGTGGCAAAGCAAGTTCAGATATTTTCTGAAGGAAATTAACAGTCAGGAGGATACTATTAGTGGCTCGCTTTATTTACATGAAAGACAATAGCCAAGTAAATGGACAGTGGAGGTGAATCTGACTTAAACCTAGTGCATGTGACGGAATCAACAAGATCCGTTCTGGTACTTAAAGAGAGACTTACTTCCTTGGTAAAGCTGTTTAAGATTATTCAAGACATAGGTTAGCAGGTGACATTGTTTGCAGTGTGGATACTCAGACTCAATCAGTGCTTTTCAGTATGAATAGGCCTTGCTGTTGCTGTAACTTAAATTTTTGATTCCAGTTCACTGACAATCACATCTATTTCTTTCCACTTACATCTTTATGATACTGTCTTAAAGTTGCTGAATTTCTTTTTAAAAGGTTATAAATGTTATGCTGACATTACAGAAGCCTATCCTCTACCTATTTTTGGCAAATAACAAATACGTCCAGAGGAGCATAAATTCCATACCATAGAATACATACTGAAGAATATTTCCCAGGAAAATATGCATTAGGATATAACAGGAAATGATAGTTTCTTAGGTTCAAACTTGCTGTGCAAGACAATGAGACTGAAATTTAACACTTTACAAGGAGCTAAGATTACAGCAATGTCAGAAAATTGGTGAGAAGCCTTTATTGTAAAAAGACTTCAATAATTTTAAGAGGTTTGATAAGGTAGTGAGTTTGCAAGAAGATTTTAATATATTACATATCATAGCTTTGGAAACCTGATAATTAAATAGGTGATATTGATGTATAAAATAGAAGTCTAGTCCCAGCCAGGGAAAACCATGTCATGAAGTACCGATCATTTTTTCAGTACTGTGTTTGGGTAACTTGAATGTCTGGAAGAATTGGCAACAGAATATGGTAACTTCCACACCTACAACACCAGTTCATAAGGAAAACTTTTGTCTTTTCTGTAAAACGATGCAGTTATCACAGTCTTTATGTACATTGATCTTTAGTAGCAGTTACCCTTTTCTTGACATAAATTGCAACTCCACTCATAGGCCTTTAAGCTACAGAATGTTTTGCTTGTTTCTCATTCCTGCTCAATTAAAAAACCCCAACAAAATCAACCAAAACCTCTTTTCTAGTACAAAGCCAGTTTTTATAGAAATTCTGCCTTTTGTCACGTAGTCTTTCTAATTTCAGTGCCTCAAAACTCCTGTCTCAAAGAGCTGAGCTCACTGTAGCTTAGTTTTGCATATGTGAAATTGAGATTTCCAGGGTAGATAAACCACACAGCTGGAAGGCATTTCTCAGCTAGGTCTGCTGAAAATGAATGATTGATTGTGAACCAGATTTTCCTTTTTCTGTGCCAGTACACTCAGATAAATTCAGTGGAAATCATACTGCGTTTACAAAGGCTTTGTCTGATCACTACTGAATGAAGAATGGCATGTGGATGTAAGATTGGCCTGTGCTACAAGTCCCAAAAGATATTAACATAAAAAGTACTGCAAAATTATCTTCAAAGTTAATTTCCTTTTTGTGTGACACATTTGTGACCCAGGCATTTCAGAAGTGTTTGCTGCTATGAGGATCCCACCACGACTGTGTCAGCAGAGCACTAATTGTGCCATGGGCCTGTTCTACCCCCTCAACACTATAATTCAGCTGTTGGAGTGAGCATATTAAGGTAGGGAGCTGTTGGCATGAGTGGAAGTAGGACCCTTCCTGCTACCACTGCTCCCAGTGCTGCCAAGAACAATCCCTGCCCTAGGGAGTGCAAACTCAGGCTGCTCAAATCCAGCTTGTGGACTGCCTTGCTTGACATGAGTTTGCAGGACCATGTTCCCTTACCACATTGAAAACAGCCCTGAGCCTGACTGTGCCCTCATGGCTATTTCATAAAAGATGTCTGTAGATAAAGCAGGAATAATTCTCTGGATAGTCTGGCTGCCCACTGCCCAGTGAGCTGGGCAAAACACCCTCAGCACCAAGGCTGCACGTGTCCATTGTACCATCTCCTTTGACAGCTTTTAGCTTTCCAGCCAGCCCCACAGCACTGATGCTGCTGGGCAATGCAGGACAGATGTTCCTTCAAGAACAGTGGTGTCTGCTCCCAGGATGTATACATTGGCCCATTTAAAATAAGGAGAAAACAGCACTGTGAGACTCCAGTGGTACCAACAGGCTGTTGCTCTGATGACCAAATAATATTCGTGTTGCTCCAGCTTCTCACAGTCTATCCAATTTCTCTTGATCAGAAGTAAACCAGTGTAGTAAAATGCATTGGATCAGTAACACAGGGAATGTCTGTGGTATTTTTGCAGTCAAGCAGAGCACTTTGCCCTGTTTTCAGCCAGCTGGAAGCTGTAAAGTTGCTGTTTGCCCAGGGCTGAGGTAGTGGTGAAGGCTTAGAGTCCAGGCTCCCTGCCATGGTGACATGACCACATGGTTTCCATTTTGCTCAGAGCTCAGTCATACCATTCTGTGCACACAGAGCCAATATGTGTGTATCTTCCACACATGTGTCCAGAGGGAAGCTTGTGAGATAGAGGAATCGCCAAGGGCTGTAGCTGTCGCTCTTACTGCATTCAAGAGCTGTATGAGAACTCTGGGGCATGTTCTAGTGTGTTCACTAAAGCTGGTATTTCTGAAGGGGAGGTAGAAGGGTCTTAGCACAGGTTCTCAGCACTTCAGTGAATTGGAGTATTTGGCAACAGCAGAATAAAAGAGTTTGCAATTAGCCTGATGTCTGTTAACAGCAGTTCTTGTGTCTGCATTGCAGCATGAAGTTATCTCTTCACATGCTAAAGTACATGAATAATTCTGTTGGCAGTATCACTGCTAAAGCATGTTAATAATTCTGTTGGCACTATTGCCTTAGAGTTTGCTGCAATGCTAGTTTTCTCCATTGTAGCTGCTTGTCCACTCTGAAGGGATGATTCTGGTTCTCTGATTTCATTCCAGCCCACTTACACTACAGAAACAGAGCCAGAATCCAAAGAATTGAAGCCTCACATCCATTTCTACCATTTTTTTCTGGGGCAGAAGACTTCAGCCTGCACCTCACAGCCACACAGCAGCATTGCCAAAAGCTGCCTGCACATGCTGTCCTGAGCTGTGGGGCATTGGAACCGCTCTTTTAGTTCTTTAATTGAAAACACTTTCCTTATGATACGCTTGCTCTACTTTGTCCATTTTACAGAAGGTGGAGCTGCCCTTCAGAGAACACAAAGCAAGCCTGTGTCACCGGGGGCTGAGGGCTCAGGCCTCACTGCTCTGTGGTGTTTCCTCCAGGCACTTTTTCTTGGGCTGTGTACAAGGGTAGTGAAAACGGGAAGAACAAATAGCATTGCTGCAGTTTGGCTAAGGAAGAAGCAAACAGAGGAGAGGTTGAGCCTTTATATTTGATGTATCTAAAGTAGTAGTTTCCATTATAGGCAAAGCAAACTCATTTCTTTGGAAAGCCTGTGCTGAATAGATAAGGCCTGATCACATGCGGTGTCATCTTGCTTTGCCACTATGGCCTGAGGTACTAACACTGTATCAACATTCAGTTTTTCATATTGTCCTACTCAACAAATAGAAATCTCTGACAATGAGCACCCAGATTTCTCCTCCACCCTTAATCTTGTACCTTGACCCTCATCTTGACATCAGTCTGGACTGTGGTTATAATGGCTTGATTTCCTTTCCATTCCTATTGACTCAATTTTAGTGAGAGGCACTGCAAAGTGTTTCAGGGACAGAGGTAAATGGTGGAAAGTTTAGGATGCCATAAGGAACCAGGATCAGTAGAAGAGTACAAGAGGCACTCTTTTCTGGCTTAGCACAGTCTCTCTAACAGCTGTTATTCTCTGTGGGGATCAGTGCTCCACCTTTGCTTTTCTGTACTATTCTGTACAAGTTCAGTTGCCACTTTACTTTTTTGAAGTTGCTTTTATATATTTGCTTTTATATGTTTTTCTAGATACATTTTGAAATCAGTAGTTGAAGGAAAAAGATAACCTTCTCTCTATCCTCCATATATTTAGAATGTAGAAATCAGACAGCAGTATGGAAGAGTTTAATAGGAATTGATGAAGTTGGGCACTGAGAATAATACACTTTGAAATCAACACTGGTACCCAAATTCCCTGGAAGGGAGATTTGGGTACCAGTAACTAATTTAAAAAAGGATTACCCTGAGAAGAAGGGCAATACTTCTCCTTTGGTGGTAGTAAAAAAAGTCTTGTTTTCCTTACTACCCAGCAGGGTTAGATTTATCTGATGGCTGCTGTCAAAGTGGAAAGCCCAGGCTTTTGTTAAAGCTGTGTCAAGCTTTTTCCCTACTGGGAATGTGAGGTGTATGTATGGACACTGGCAGATAGACATGCAGCTGACAGTTTTCCTTCTGCATATGTGAAGCGAGTCAGGTAAACTGGAGCACAGCCAAAGGGAGGAGTTCCCAGCAGCAAGTTCAGTCTCAGAGGCTCTTTGTGTTGTCTTGGAGCAGCACCAAAAGCTTGAGAATAAGCTTTTTTTTTTCTGAGATTCTCTGTACTGCCTACTTCTATGGGGGTATTTGGCATGTAAAATGCTACTCTGAATGAGGAAATACCTGGCTAAAGGATTTGACCAAGTAAAAGAAAAATGCTAGATAATTCTTTTTCTGAGCAGCCACCAGGTCCTTCTGAGTTAGTAGATGACTAAAAGGATTAGTTACAAATTAACACTGCTTTCCTAAAGATTATTTATTTTGTCACTGCTGGGATCTTCGGGGACCTGAGTCTCCAGTAACATGATACAGGTGACTTGCTGAACTCTGACTACTTGAAAAAGAAGATTCAGGTGGGTAGGGAGAGAGTGCTCTTTGCAGAACTAGGCTGGAATGTGCTGCTGGCCTGTGACTGGTGAGGAAACAGAGGGCTTCAGGGACCCTCTGCAGTTGTAGGGCCAGCTTTAGTCTTCCTGTCATTCCATAAGGAAACTTAGAACTCAGTAACCGATTCTCAGTCACTTAGATATGAAACCTGATGGATGAATAACAGATTTCAAGAAAATTGACCAGATTCAAACCTGGGTAAGGATTATTATCCCAGTAAGTACTCACCAGAATACATTTGGCAGGTTGTCCTTTAAGTATAGAAGAAAGCCATAACTTTGTATGTATGAATTAGTACTTACCAATATAAGACCATTTTGACCCTGTTTAAAGACAAAGGAGATATTACTGTGAGTATTTGAAATTGATCTTACTCTATAAAGAAATAAATTACTATTTAAATCCTTGTATTGAATTTTGCAATACTTTTGTCTATCTTTCTAGTCCCAGCTATTGAGCAAAATATAGCAAAATGTAGACACTTTCAAATTTTTTGACACTTTATGAAACTTTCTCACTCAAATTGTAACTATAATTATCCTTGTGATCCTGTCCATAGGGGTGAATTTCTTGTGGTCACTTAAATCTTGGGGGGAAACTGCTTTTTTTTTTCTTTTCTTTTCTTTTTTTTTTTTTTTTTTTTTTTTTTTTTTTTTTGAATTGGAATATCCACAGACTTTGTCTGTAGGTACATCCCTGGGATTTTTTTCTGGTTAGGAAGCTAAGGAATATAAGTGGAGTGTAACTACAATGAACCCCTTGTTCATATGCCTTGTTGAGGAGTTTGAAAAACATCAGTGGCTTGCCAGTTGCTACACTGAGGAGTGATGGACAGAGATGAATAGATGGACTTTGAAAAAAGAGAGTATGATACATGAACCCATATAACTCAGAGAATCCCAGGGAGGGTGAGTGAGTGCTAAAATGATCAACACTCATCCACTGCTTAAGGAACTGAACTTGGGACAGTATCTCTGCATGTTTTTGGAAATGTCTTGACTTATTAAATGCTCTTTTTAATGATTTTTTTCCTGGTCCTGAAACCTACTTAAAAACACTCAGCTTGCTGCATAATTAGAGGTGCTTGTCTTGACAGACCTGAGCAGTTTGGGTTATCAGGCTAATGCTGATCTTTACTCTCTACAAATTTAATTTTATTTCTGTTTAGAAAATAGTTCTGAAATACAAATCTTGCAAACACACAGTATGCCTGTGAGTGTCTGTATGCATGCAGGCAAATATTTATCATTACATGTACCTATCTGCTTAATACATGGTTCTTGGCAGCATTTCTTGTGCCCTGAAGTGTGGTCACAGATGCAGCTCTTTCCCTAAGAATGTTGTGTGAAATGTTTGGGATTAATTTGTAGGGATATGAAAACCAACTGCACTTAGCTCTTTTGTATTGATACATGCTGGGAACATGAAACTCTGTTTTCAGTTTGTTAGGACCAGTGTGCCTCATTCTTTTACACTGGAATTTTCAAAGCAAGTTCTCTGTAATCATCCTGGCTCAAGTCCTCGGGTTCCTCTCATAGAAGAATTAATGTTTTAGATTTCAGGATAAGAAACCTCATTCTCCTCCTGCCTTCTCTCTGCAGGGGATTATCTCTTACTGGGATTTTTGGGGGTTGCTTGTGTCCTTTGGTCATTCTGTAGGCAAAACTTGCATAAAGATAGAAACTGACTGGCAGTAGGTTTTAGAAACATCCTCATTTGAGCAGGGTTTGAAGAAATACTGGCTTAACTACAATAGCTACTGTGTTCATGCTCTTATTGACCATTAAAATGTGTATGAGGTGTCAAAACTATGATTTTTATAATCTACAGCAACCTTAAAAAAATCACTTTAAAGTATTTACAGTATTTTGGTCAATTATGCCGCTAGACACAAAAGTAAGTGAAAGCTTCCAGTCTTTTGCCAAGTGAAGTATTCCTTAGCCTGGGAGTATTTTGATGATCTGCAGTTCACTGCCATTATGACTTTATGGTGAGCACAACCATAGCAACTACTGTAGGTAGGGCTGAGGCACATTTAGGCTTATCTCATCCAGCTTGAATCAGGAGATGAATCAATGACCAGATGGCAGAACCTTCTTGATTTTGTCTGAATGAACACAGAGAGCTGCCTGCCTCAGACTGCGAACAAGGTTGCTTTTACCCTTATTTTGCCTGGTAATGGAATGAGGGTTAGGCAGACTGTCACACAGTGTCAAATTGGAGGATTCACACCTAGAGGGGAACATTCAACAGCTCTGTGTCTGTGAACACTCTCCTGCCTCTTTGTTCACGTTGGGATGAGTATTGATGAGTAACACAGTTACTCCTCCATGCATGGCAGAGGAGGTTCTTAGAGCCAGTGTACCTGCATTTGACTGATCAATAGCCAGGGAAAAAATACATTTCCAATGTCACTTGAGAGCTGGGCAAGTGTGAATGGTTGTAGGTGTGATAATCTACTTGGAAAGATGTCTGAGACAGGCAGATCTTCTAGCTCTTGCTATTTCTTGCTACTAGGTTTCTGATAGGCACTCTCCAGAATTCCCTTCGGATGTATCATATCTTTTCAACACATCCTTTCAATTCCAAACCTTCTGTATGGTCACAGAAAGCACCTGGAAAGCATCAAGATTTGTTTATTCTGTTGTTCTGGAAAGCACCAAGCTCCAGGAACCTCTGTCCTTCAGCTGGGAGATTCTGCTAGAGAATATAGGCATTTTTCAGAGGACATAGGCACGAAATAAGAAGATGACCTTAAAAGTTTGAATTCCATGCCTTATGCTGCTCATGCAAAAAACCTGGTAAAATGCTTGTCCTGACAGAGCTCTGCATGAACCAACAGCTCTGGATTATGGTTGAACCCTCTGGATTTTTGTCCCATGAATATACATGCTGAGTAAGTCCTCTCACACAACACTTTACAACTATTCCCCTCGTATCCTATAATAACACTGGGTAGATTATAAGTAGTTTGAAAAAATGAAAATTGATTATAATCAGCTTGACTAGATAAACATTGACTCCTAAAAAGAGAGTGAGGAGTGCCAACCTCCTGAAACTAGTCTTGTTTCAATATAAGAGGATGACCTCTAATATGTGGGGTGCTTTACAGGAATTGCCTTTTTTCTCTCTGGTTTAAAAATAAACAGGCAGAGGGAAAAGTGTGATGCTTCCCACTAACTCTGAAAGGGCCAGTCTCTGCTTCATTGTATGAGAAATAAAAAGATCACAAAGCAAAGCATACTGAGCATGCAAGAAGTCTAGAATGCCAACTAAATCAGAGGACAAATTTCTCTTCCCTGTATATGTCAGAATACCTCTTTTGAGAAATTGAAATAAGGATACTAACTCCAAACAGCTGCAGACTGCAACAATATACAACTCTGAGCATGATATTGAATAGTAATAATTAAAAGATGCCATCTTTCTGCATAAATAACTGCCCTAAGGTACAAGTGACAATAAAATAGAAAGCTGAAAGACTTTACCATTCAACGGCGCTTGCACTGAGAGCTGTATCTTTGGGAAGAAAATAAGCACAGTAGCCACTGTGACTATACTGAAGCTCTTGGCTGACATCTCAAGGAAAGACTTATAATATTCCAGCAGTTCACAGGTTTCTTTGCACTCTGAAGAAATTCCCTTGTAGACATGTGGCAAATAGCAGAATGCACATATACAGTGCTTCTGCTAATGAGTTACTGCTCTCCTCTCCCCTTTTCTCTCTCCTTGCCTTTAGGACTGCTTTTTATAAAGCTCCTGAGACTCAACCCAAAACAAATGATGTAATCAGACCTACCTCTATGTCATAACAACCTCAGAAAACTGATCATATCCTTCATTACCTCAGTTTTAGTGAGGTCCTCACAGGGCAGTCTCCAGCATTTAGAGAGGGAATTTAAACATGGAATTTGAGAAATTATTTAGCAGAGACAAAAATGCTTAAAAAAGCTGTCCTCTCATGGCCCATACCACAGTAGAGTTTTCTAGCCTGTTTCAGAGAGTCTCCCTCAGCTCCCATTTTTGGATCAGTCTGATGTAGTATAATGGCCCACTGTGAGGACTGGAGGGAAGGGAGGAGAAGTGAGGCTCTGTGTGGGACTGGTAATAACTCAAAGGGACCATGGACACTTCCCACAAAAACCGTCCAACTTGTCAGGAACAGATTCTTTTTGAACTGAAGGCTCTTGGAACCAGGAGGACACATGAGGTAGGGAGGAGTGAAAATTCATGAAGAAACAGTCCCAGAATCTCATATTATTCAGGACATGTGTGGAGAGGGATAAAGAGGAGCACAGGGTGTAAGTTAATGTCCTCTTCTGTCAGTGACTGAGGAATAAGCTCTTAAAAGTGAGGATAGCTGAGGAGCAGAAGGTGGGATTGAAGAGACTATCACTTTTATTACATTATTTAGTACATTATTTAGTACATTATTATAATTTTTATTAACTGCTTGCTACATATCAGTAGCAGCTTCATCATATATTAGTATTGATTGGTCAAACTTTATTTTCAACATCTTTATTTATCAACTACTGTTTAATTGCTCAATGTTATTAGACTTGCTTTGTGTAGCCTACCATTTATGAGGTTGATAAGGGGAAAGGAAAGTTGACTGGAGCATGGCTCACTTCTGCCTAGATCCCAGGTAGGGCCCTGCAGTAAAGCAGGATTCTGGTCTATTGCTGCTGTTCATCCATAGCCCAGTCCTCCCAGTCTAGGTGGAGGGAGGCTGCAGAGAGCAGCAGCAACTAATTAATGTCCTGTAGCCTTTTAGAAAGCAGCTGTGATTGAGAACACTTCCTCTCATACTTCCCCTTAGCATTTGGTAAACTTAGATTGTAATTCTGCTTGTTTTGGTTCAGACAGATGTAATCAAGAGGAAGAGGGTGTAAGCTACAGAGAAGATGTTCTTAACATGACTTTTCAAGTGCCATTGTCCAAAGCAGAAGGCCAGTGTCTACCGCATCTGTACAGAAGGCATGATGAGTGTGTTAAGCATATGGGCTATCAGCACGCAGCTGTTGCTGCATGCAGGACCTTCCTAACCTGCTGGAAATTCGGAAACATCATTTTGTAGGTTTCTGTAGAATAAGTGGTTTTGTCATCAGCCTTCACATAGCTGGCAGCCTGTCTGTCAAGCTGCTAAGGTTGGTATCAACAGCTGAAAATTACCTCCTCTACAAAAAAACCCTGTTGTGTAGGAGGGTATGGACTGAGCTCTCCGCCAAACTGTGTTTTCTTATCTCCTTCCTTCATCTTTTCTGCCAGTGTTCTTGAAACATTCACCATGGTGAAGTATGCTCTGATTCTTAGGATCTCCCTCAGACCATTTTTGCCTCTTCACAATCTGCACCTCTCCTCCCCCAGTTCCTGCCATAGCAAAAGCCAGTTTGGCTTCACATCTATGAGAGGAATTCCAGGCAGTGCTTGTGCTGTCAAGGCTGGGTGGATAGAAAGCTCTTTGCTTCCAAAATATAAGCCATAGAAAAAGAGAAAAGAAGCTCCCTGGCACAGTTACCTGCCTGTGTTCTGCACAAAAATAATAGGGATTGCATTTTTTTCTGGCTTTAAGAAATTTTAGGTTGCTAGCAGTTGGTTTTCATTCCTGCACCAGGCCAAGGCAGAGACAGAGCAGCATTTTCATGGACTAGGGGGGCTCATGAGAAGTAGTAGATTTGCATCCCAAGTGTGAAAGGTCAGGCTGAAATTCTGCAGTGTGGGTTTATCAGTCTTTAATTTGCACTGTCCCCTAACTTTAGTGGTGTTTTGCCAAGGCAGTAGTGATGCATAGACTGATGTGATAGTGGAAAGTGTATAGGACAAGTTCAAGGCAAACGGGTGAGATGAGGCATTCTCATTAGAGAGTAAATTTGAAGTTTTCAGTTGCAAATTCTGTGAGCACTTAACTGACCACACTCACTCCCTCTTCCTGGTGTGTTTAGCTTCAAAGATGAAGCTGTAATAAAACAGAAAATAAGGTCCTCTCGCCAGCCATTCAGGTGCAGGGCAGGGCTTCCCCCGGCCCTCACAGGTGCGGTTAAAAGAAGGCTCTAGGGAGCTCGGTGGGCCGGGGTGTGGTACAGCAGTTTGCGAGGCAGTTCAAGTAGGCAGGGTTGCAGTCATCCTCCTGCTAGCGGGCTTTTTATTTTGTGTGGGGTTTGGTTGGTTGGTTGGTTTTGGGTTTTTTCAGCAGTGGTCTCCGTACGATCAAAAGCTATAGCTAGTAAAAGTGTACCAACCCAAAAAGAACCCCCCAAGAAGGCTGCATCTGTCCAGACCCCTTCCTGTACGGAGTGTTTGAGCCTGTCAGTAGTACTAGGGGACAGTGCAAAAGACTCCTGCGTGTGGTGTGGACAGGTGAATTATCTCCTCTGCCTGGTGGCTGAGCTTAAGGAGGAGGTAGAAAGATTAAGGAGTAGTAGGGAAAGTGAAAGGGAAATAGCCCGGTGGAGTTTCACCCTTCCATCCGTGAGAGAAGCTCACCAGGAGTCAGGGGACTCCCGTGTCTCCTACCATCAGGCAGACGGAGGAGACCTAGTAGATGAAGGAGAGTGGAAATGGGTCCCTACTCAGGGAGTTAATAAAAATTCCTCCCGACCCCCATCACCTACTCAGGTGCTACTTCAGAATAGGTATGAGGCCCTGGATCCAGAGGGTCAGCCAGATGAGATTGAAGTTAATAGTCTGCCCGGAGAACATTTAAGATCACATCAGGCACAGACCTAAAACTCCCTCTGAGTGCATATATTGATTTTGTTCAGTTTGTGTCTTCAGAAGGATTAATTTCTCTTGCATTTCTGGACTGAAGTTAACCTATTACAGTAAAACATGACTTTAAAGCAACTTGACTTCAGGTCCCAGCTGTTGGGAAAACCCAACTTCTGCTTAAACAGTAGACTAAACTATGATGCTTAGAATAGGTTAAGCAGCACCCATAAAAGAAGCAGACTGAATACTGTATTTACAGTGTCTGTGACTATATTACAGTTAGAAATATTGCTGATCTTGGCATGCAGGTGAATCCAAAGTACAAATATATTGCCAGTTATTTTCAAGGCACTGCATTCAGTTTCTGAGAAAAAGGCCTGTTAAGTATCTACTTAGTTGCATGTGGGGTGTATATGTAGTGAATTACAAACTGATTATGTACAAAGGTAATTAAGCTTTTTGGTGCTAATAGATCATATGACTTAACAGAGGTTCTCAGTCACAGGGATGAGGTGGATATGCTGCTTTGGCCTGTAGGGCATGGTTGCTGCATGCTCTGCGAGGGCATGGCTCATTCTGTTGATGAGGGCAGGAGAGTCACCTCAGATGTAAGTGGGTTCCTGGGGCCCACTTAGGGGAGTGGGCTGTGTTGTTCATAGTGATGACTGTATGAATGATGTGCAAGAAGATCTGTTATCTAAAATAGGCTCCAACAAATTTCCTTGTCACCTTACCAGGATGGTGACCCTGCCACCACACGAAAAGCACAATAGGTATGAGGCGTTAGGAAAGGTTACCTAGGAAAGTTGCATGAAATAAGAATTTCAAAGGCAAAAAAGTGACCACGTTTTTTGTGGTCACTGCTGTGACTAACAGGGCTTCTGTGTAGTAATTTAAAAACAAGCTGAGGATTTGCCTGTGTGGGGGGGATGAGAAAGGATCCTTGCAAGGTGGCAACAGCCCAGAACAAATTTCCAGCAGAAGTTTCCAGCAAACCTAAAATGTGAATTCATGGTGTGCTCAGGTGGGCTTTATATAACAACTAAATAATAGGTATATGCTTGTGAGACACTATATTTGTCCTGTCTGCACACACCGAAAAGCCCAAAAGTGTGGCTAAAAAAAGGCTCAAGCAAACAAGTCACGAAACAGAGTACAGCAAAGTGAGGCATTCCGCTAAAGATGGAACACAGCTTTCTCCTCATTGCTTTGCACCCCTGGATCCTGCCAGAAATACTTCTCAGAATAACAGGATCATTTTTGTTGCTGGCCTCTGCTGTCTGCTTCATTCACCACACATGGTCATGGTGTTGGCTCGAGCTGGAAGTAGTCAGACTAAAGCCTTGCTATAGAAAAGGCAGGCATTACATTGTCAGTTCTGGCCTTGTCTAGGTTCTAAGCTGGCAGGCTAGAAGAGAGTGAGCTGGGCAGAGTGCTGGGAGTCCCTATGCTGGCTATCTGTTTCTGACTCTGGAAATGACTTCCTTCTGCTTTATTTCAGTCCCTATACCTCTGTAAAAATCTGTAGGTGCTGCATACTTTCCACAGTGCAGCCAGCCAGACCCATAAGGCAGTATGAACTGGGCAAGTTTTTCCTCCTTCCAGTCGTGCCCTTTGCTCTGAGCATTGAAGTTCACTGCAGTTGCTACTGCACAGGACGCAGAGGCCCCTTGTCACTACTCCACCAGCTTCATCAACACAGGATAGCTGGCTAGAGTCCAACCAGAAGTCCTTCCATTTCTCTTGGAGTGCCTATGTCACTGAGGGATGTTATGTGCTCATTAACTCCTATGCAACTCCAGTTTTTCTATTGCAAAAAAAAACCCAAATAATGAAGCCAAGTCTGCTTGTGACTGGAAAAAAAGAAAAAAAAAAAAAAAAAGGAAGAAAGAAAAACAAACCCAAAAACTCACTTTACAGCTTTTTCCAAAATATCTTTAAATTGTCTGGAGTGACTCACTGACTCTGCTACACATCAAGAGATCTGAAGGTATATTTGAAAATAAAACTAGAGAGATGAATATTAATTCTGCTTCAGCCTCGGCTCCAAATGTATTTATGGCTTAGTGTTCTGGGTTGAGCCTGTTCAAAATCAACAGGAAAACCTATGCTTAAGAAACTACAGGATGATTAAAATAGCCATCTCCTTTTGTGGAGCTTCATGCAGAAACTCAAGGCAAGCTGTGCTCTAAGCACTATTTTATTATCTTTGGAGACATAAAAAGCTTGCTTGGTTTGTCTGGCTGGTAAACACCTTGCCAGTCATATGTTGGCTTTAAAAGCCAATGTGAAAGAAGTCAGTGTTGTAATTTTCCAGAAATGTAAATCCTTAATAGTGACTGCAAAAGCCAGGGTGTTAGGAGTGGGGAGAGAGAGAAATGGGGGCCAGTTTTTTGCATGAAGGCATGAAAAAGTTTTAAATTAAATGTATTCTGCTTACATTTTAATAATATGTCCCCAAAATCTTCCAAAATATTAATTGTCATCCAGGAATGCAGGGAGTCCACATCTGCTGGCCTGTGTTCCCTTTGGGAAGGCAATGCACCAGTGGTGCAGCTGCTGGTTTGAAACCTCCCCACAAGGGGCTTTTCAAGGCAGCCCTGGAACATGGAGATGTTGGAGTTGTCCCACCAGCTTGTTTGCTGCAGCAGTCTTGTGTCCAGAGCTGCAATGTGATAGATATGTCATACACAATGATAACCACATTATCATAGCAAACAGGGTCAAAAGGACCTGCATAGCCCAGCACTGTAGATTGAGAACATTCCTGAATAGCCTCTCCTATTACAGAACCAAGAACTGCTGCAACTGTTTGCCTACAGAGGTGAATGGGAATGACTTCTTCACTGACAGGCAATGCATGAAGAGTTTTTCCACATTATCTGCACAAATCTGTTCAGATGATAGCAAGTCAGATCCATTCTTTAATTTCACTTTTCAGCCCTTAGTGATGCATCTTCACAACCCCATACAACTTGTAGTCAGCTGAGTAAATATAACCTCCAAGTACTGAAATGTTTGTAGGTCTCTGAGAACAGAATGATTTGTAAACACTCTAAGTAGCATGTGCCAACAATAGATACAAAAGATACACAGTGCACATCCTTGCAGGAAGAAGTTTGCAGGTAGTCCTAAGTCTTATGTTTCTTGTACACAGATACCTTGTGATTTACTATTGCTAATGCTTATACAGCACCATCAACAGTATCTGCTCCTTTTCCCATGACAAGGTGATGGACAGTTCTCTCTGTAGGAACAGCCACGGGTGACTCTCGGCATTGGCAAAAGAGCTGCCTGGAACAGCAGCCTGCTGGCAGCTCAAGTGCCAATGCCCCAGTCCCAGCCAGCCAGGCTGGTTCTGCCTATGGGTGGTGTTCAGGCAGAAGGAGGGAGGTATGGCAGGATGGGTATGACAAAGTTTGGGGTCAGACTGATCAGCAGCCCAATAACGTGGGAGTGTTTGGCAAGACTTCTTTCAAAGACTTAGCTCTGCTCACAGGGCCTCCCGGCAACTTCTTATTTCAGAACAAGCTGAACATCTTCCTCTCCCTTGAGATTTTGCCATCTCAAGTTTCAAGTTCCAGCTAGAGCAGAAACATTTCAGAAGGCCTTGTTCAGTCCTTGGATTCACAGATGTTAAGTGAAGGGCATGAGGAAAGGAAATCTGGACCAATGGTCTCCTATTTCACAATTCAGATTGCTACTCAACATCGTGAATAACTAGGCCTGAAGAGTAACATAATAACAAATAATGTAATCCTAGTGACATGGAAAGAAAATTCCTGTTTCCCTGGTAATGAGCTGATCTCCAAAAAGGATAGAATGTGCCATTTTGCTACCACAAGTCTCGTTCAACTTAGTTATCAGTGAAGTGTATATACTGTCTTTGTGTATAATGGCAAGTTTTTCCAGGCATACTTTGCTTTGGAGTCAAAACACTTCGGAACCAAAATGCTCTGAGACACTGGCACCTTTTGTGTTAGCATTTACAGTTCTTTTTGGACAGTAAAGTAGAACCAAGATATAATATGTGGGCAGTACAGTACAAAATTCCTTGTACAAAACCAGAAGCAAGTACATGCAGCAGAGAGACAGGTGGGACGCCTTTATAGCTTATGGCAAACAAAGAAGCAGAAATAGCTTGTGCAGTGTTTTGACTATCAACAATCTTGTTTAATGTAGCAGGAAAAGTGATATCATTTGTGTAGAGTTACAGTTCACAGATACATACAATACATTTACTGTAGTAATATTCTACAGATAGAATTACTATATACATTTAGATATTATAAGAGGTTAGAGGTGGAAAAATTCATTTTAGATCACCCAGTTCATCTTGGGACTTTCCATTTGTAAGTGTTTGAGATGGGAGTTCAGAAATTAATTTAAATATTTCTTTTACAATAGTTTCTTTACATGTTCTTTTCACTGGCAAGTAGATTTTGCATTCTGATTCCTAAATTTTATCTGAAATAGTATAATTCTGTACCACTTAATTATCTTCCTAATCCTCCCAGATTATTACCAGAGTAATATTTCTTACATTTTTTGTGTCTGGATTGTTGTTTGTTGTCCTTAGATTTGTTAACTAATCATAGTGGTGAAATTGAAAGCCTGAATGTCATTTAAACATGCAGTACTTGCGGCTCAGGAACAGCTATGGGTTTGGCCCTTGTGACACAAGAAATAGTACTAGTGAGTTTTAGGTTCTGGAGTTACTCAAGTGCTTTTGAACAGTTTTCCCTTCCTTGATCAAATGGATAAGCTGGTCCCAACTATGATATTTTCCAGGCAAATACGTACTACTAGGTTTTCTTTCAACAGGATGCTTGGAAGTTCTTTTCTGTGCTCTGATACAGTATGTAAGCTGAGCTGCCTGTTATTTTTTTTTTAAATATACCTGTAGTTCCCTCATTTGCCAAAAATTAGTGAGTAAGCCTTGTTCAGTTGTGATGAAGAGAAATTAGTTATCCAGGCTATAAAACGTTCTATTCTGATGGGATGAAATAAAGTCTACTGATCTTTAAAGTAGCTTAAGCAGAAGTACAGAATCATTCTTTTCAAGAATGCATTTGGAAATAATATAATATAATATAAAGTTTACATAACAAATACAGTAAAAGCTAAATGCCAGTGACACGAATTAATACTGCTGGATGTCACCCTGATGCACTTGCATTATTGAACAGGCTCTGGAGACAGTAAACAATTGATGAAGCTGGTGTTGAAAGCTGCCAGACATATGAGAACTTTCAGGCATTTGTTTAAAGCATGAATTAAAAATAACTCTTTGTCTGTATGAATAATACCTTATGAAAGCGATTCATTTTATTTGTACCATTTGTTTGCCTCATCTTCATTGGTTTGTTCAAAAAAACCCATCACAGAGACTACTCAAATTCACCTTTATTTATCCCCTTACATTGTGTCCAAGCTGGGATAGTGCAGAACAGGCGAAGTTTGGGGCAGAATTAAAGCTTCTGGAATCCTTGGAAAAGTGATATAAAATTATTATAGGCTCTTAGAAATTAAAGAAATTAGATCTCAGATACATCTTTGAATTATACTTTAAAAAATAAACACATTCTTCTGTTCTGATAGAATCTGAATCAGCCCAATGCCGTTTGTATTGCCAAAGTCAACCTTATTTCCCATAGGAGGCAACTCTTTAAGAAATGAGGGATGCCTCCATATTACTGGAGAGAACCATAAATCCTATGGCAGTAGATGTCCCGGGAATTTCTCGCAGTGCCGGTGTAAGCAGGGAGAGTGCAGAACTCGTCCTTCGGCCCCCCGGATCCTTTGCTCCATGCCTTGTGTCACACCGCCCCCTCAAGGGGTCTGCTCGGCAGTGTCCTGGGCGTGCTGGGAAGGAGTCCTGCCCATTTACAAGCTTTAATCCCATGCTCCAAATTCTGTCATGGATGCTTGCTCTGGGCATTTGCCTACTTTTCAATTCTTTGTCCTTCATCTTGGAGATTTTGTCCTTTGGAGAAGATCTTGAACCTTGTAAAGGGACGTGCTTGTGTTCTTATGATCAAACTGAAAAAGTGTTTGAGCTTTATTTTCAGAGGTGCTATACAGGAAATGGAAAAAGATTAGTTAGTGAGACAACGTGCCAACAGAAATGTGCTTGTGGTATTTAATTTGTTCTAGTGTAGTTTCATACACAGCTGCCTGCAGCTAAGTTTCTGTCCACTGCAGATGGCATAGAACTCACAGAACTGCTTGGACAACCCTCACTAGAGGTTTTGTTAAATTGAGACCTTGTGTTAGAAATTACCTATATTCTGATGCTTTCTATTGGTATTTTGTCTGCCAGCATCTGCCTCAGAGTTGCATCTGCACCGAGTAAAGAACCCACTTCCTTGTGGTGGGCTTCTGTAGTCTCCATCACTCTTGCCATCATACCTGAATGTTTCAGTGCCATTCCTTTGGGAAATTAGAGGTGAAAGCCCACTATATCAAGTTGTTACTAGGTCTGGATTGGCATGTAGTGTGTTCAGAGTGTTCACTGCGAGAGGCTGTGTGGACCTTAGTTGCCATTCGGGGTTAAACCCAGTGCTCAGAGCAAAAGGCTTGCTAATACTCATTTCAGCTGAGTGCCAATCTCACTCATTCTGAGTGAGAAGAAACATGCCATGGGAGATTATATTCTTTCTATCTTTGTGCATTTAATCTAGAAGTGGAGGATGGATGTGTATCCACAGAGATAGGAAAAGTCCAATGTGTGTGGCCCGAACAGAGCTGGCCTCTTTTCACAGCTGTAGTTGAGAAGGACATTAGTCTTCAAACAAGCAAACAGGTCTACTTTGTAAAGAAATTGGTTTAAATAATTTGCCAGGTGACATGCAGGAATCATCTGGCAAAGACTGAATTATAGTTCTTCAGGTCAGCATTCATTCCACTTCACAGCATCATCCCTTCTTCATTCCATGCTCTCTAATTTCTACAGCAAATGTGGAAGTCAGCTAAGGCAACAGGCTGCTTCACTTGATCCACTGAGTGATGTTCATCTGGTGATTTTGAAGGAAGCCATGATCACAAGGAAAAATGCTGCTATTGCATCATTAGACCATATCATAATACATACTCATGGCAAGCAATGTTTTCAATGTTTTCAAATATTTAACACCACCAATTTTATTTCTGAGGAATACAGCAGAACAAAAGAACTCTCCAGGCAAACTTCCCCGCTCCCACTGTAAATTCTTAGTATATATGCAAGATACTAATTCAGGACCAAATTCTAAGCTCAAATGCTCTCAGGTGGAGCCTACAGATGGATGACTACATATATCCCAGAAGAGGATGCTGTGTGAAAAATCTCTGTTGTAGTAGAGATGATGATGTGCTATATGAAATAGAAATTTTTAATATACAGTGCTAAATCACAAGCTCCTGTTCTGCACTAATTGCACCCATTATGAGCATGCCTGTAGGATTTATATTAGCTACCATCTAAATTACTCTGATCTGAGGAAGGATGGGACCAAGAGGTGAGACTCTGGTTCCAAATGAAGTGATTTGTACTGAAGAAATCTTACTGAAAAAGCAAACCAAAAAGGAAAATTATACCCAGAGCTTCTACTCCAGTTTTCCTCTGCATTCAACACGTACACCTCACTGCAAGCCACTTAAAACTACCCTTGTTGTAAGCAAAGCTTTTGAGATCTGAGTGCTGGGAGTTGCATTAGTGATCAATTATTTTTCAGTAGGCCAAGAGGCTACATTACAAACATGCTTATACTGGTCCCTATGCATCCCCACATGTGATAATGCTATGCATCCTGACTCCCTAACAGATAAAATCATCCTTACTTAAGTATTTATCTTGGCAGCTAGAGATAAAAAAAATGTAAAGGCTACCACATTTGCTGTGGGCATGGCAACTAAAACAAAGAAATTAGCACATTTTTGCACAGAATTACACTGTTCAAAGAGTCAATGAATGGCTGTCAACCCACAAATTAAAAAAGTGAGAAAACTCCATTATTATCTTGCAAAGGAACAAGGTGTAAAGTCAGTAACAACAGTGCTAAAGTGAAAGGTAGACAACCAAAAGCATATAAACACGTTTATTTTACCATATTTAATCTTGTTAATATATTGTTTCCTTACTTCTGAAAGACTAAATATACCACTAACATAATCCACACAGGTAAGAACTGGCTGTTTTGGTTAAACTCTGGTTTATACTGCTTGGAGAAGGCCAAGTGATGCTGGTACAAGGGGAAAATGAGAAAAGCAGATCTAATTGAGGTTTCTTACTCATTGTTTGTGTGTAAGGATGGGTGCGGCACAACACAAGGATTAAATGTCTGCATTGGTTAGAAAAGACAGCAACTGCAGTCAAACTGCTGCTTTAATTTAATGTATTGTCTTCATTATACATTGTGGCAGAGGGTGGAGAGTAAACAAAAGGGCTCTTTGGCTAATGTAAAGCATGCTAACATGACCACCTTTTTAAAAGCTCCTTAAATTTGTACAAGTAATTCTTAGGTTTGTATGTTGTATGAAACAAGTTTAAATATTGTTTTCCCAGGTAATTTTTTCTCTATTTGTACAATGCTTGTTAGAAAATTGTATAAATATATGGTTTCTGTACAACCTGTAAAATATATGTTGGGAATGTTATTTACCTAATAGATCAAATATGACAAGCTTGAAGGATGAGGGTTATGTGAGGAAGATCTATGGTTTTGTGTCAAGGTAACATTTGCAGCCATTTAATTCACAGTTTGGTATCTATGACCTAATGCTGCTTGTAGCTACACAGTTAGAAATGCAAACTAATTCCATGGAGTGTAGTCAAAGTAGTTTCTGATGCTGTGAAGAATTGGATCTTTCATGCTCTGATTTTTTCCCCCTTGTGTAAACAGGGTGAAAAAGAACAAAGGATAAAGAATGGCATTCTGCCAAGGAGATTAGTGACCACCAAGACATCTTTGATATGAATATTTAAAGTATCTCATCTGAAAATCCATAGAAAACTATCAGTTTCTAAAATATTCTTCCATGAAATAGTGCAGTGCCACATAAAATACATTGAGAAGATGCTTTCCGTGTCTACACAAAGGTCACACAACAGGCAAAACCAGTGGCAAAATTGTGTTTCTCACATTAGTTATGGTAAGAGAAAAGGTCTAAAACTCCTAATAATATTCAGGAGTTGTCACAGTTCCTTAGACTAAAAAAATCCCCACTTTTATGCTGGTGGACTTTATTTGCTCTATTTGAAAAGGACCTGCATTTTTGTATTGCAAATTGCTGAGTGATAAAACTGTTATTCTACATTGTCTGGTAAAACTGTAACACAACAACATCTGTACTTTTATTACCACTTAAAGGTTACAGCCATAGAGTAGGAAATTCAGTAACAAGCTAAATTTGAGGCCAGGTAACTCTTTAAAAACAAAGCTGGCACATACCTCAGGCTGTGCACCTTACAGAACAGAACATTGGATGACAGGCTAGACATGAGCTGGCAATCAGTGCATGCAGCCCAGAAAGCCAAACTTATCCTGGGCTGCATCCAGAGTCCCGTGGGCAGCAGGAGAGGGGGGGATTCCACCCCACCTGCAGAGCTGCCCCAGCCCTGGGGTCCAAGACAGGAAGGATGTGGAGCTGCTGGAGTGAGTCCAGAGGAGGCCACCAAGTTGATCAGAGGGGTGGAGCAGCTCTGCTGTGAGGCAAGGCTGAGAGAATTGGGATTGTTCAGTCTGGAAACGACAAGCTTCAGGGTGACCTAATTGTGGCTTTCCAGTACCTGAAGGAAACTTATAGGAAGGAAGGGGCACGACTATATGCAGAGTATGAAGTGATAGAGGACAAGGGGGAACGGATTCAGATTGAAAGAGAGCAGGTTTAGATTAGCTATTAGGATATTCTGTACTGTGAGGGTGGTGAAGCACTGGCACAGGTTGCCCAGAGAAGCTGTGGATGCCCCATCCCTGGAAGTGTTCAAGGCCAGGTTGGATGGGGCCTGGAGCAACCTGCTCTAGTGGAAGGTGTTTCTACCTATGGTAGGCGTTGGAAGCGGATGATCTTCAAGGTCCTTCTAACCCAAGCCACTCCACGAACTCCGGAGATCGCTTCCCCGCAGGCCGGCCGGGCCACTGGTCGCTGGGGCGGGCAGCTGCCCGCAAAGCCCGGCGGGTGGGGAGCCACGCGCGGAGCGGACGGGAGGGAGGGCGGCTGCCCGCAAAGCCCGGCCCGGCCTCGCGCGGAGCGGAGCGGGAGGCCGGCCTTAAGATGGCTGTTGTGCGCGGGGCGCCGCCGCTGTAGCGCCGCGAGGAGCCGCCCGCCCGCCCCGCTCCGCACCGCCGGGCCCGCCATG
>VZTI01001175.1:1134684-1262528 GCA_013397865.1 Struthidea cinerea | reverse complement strand
TTTTTTTTTTTTTTTTTTTTCGTTTGAATTGGTTACTGACCATGGGGTCAGCAGTTATCTTGGCCTGTGAGATAGAGCACAGTGCTTTGGAACCAGTTAGAAGATGCACATTTATTGAGATAGGATAAAAGTCTTAATTTTGGTCTCATAAGTTAGATGTAAATTTCCTTTTAATTTAAAAAAGAAAGGTGAGTCTTGTTTTCAGATACTTAGTGTCTTTTAAAAGTCAGTAAACTTAAATTGGTGGTGATTAATATTTTCCAGATTTTCTTTTCAAAATTTTGTTTATACTCTACTCAACAAAATCATAATCCATCACAAAATTTGAACGTTAGCTGGGGGAAGAGATGCTTCAGAGGAAAGAAGTAGACATTTAATACGTTGCCTTTGAGAAACTAGATCTAATCTTCATGATGATTTTGAAGATGAACTTTGAAGGACAAATTTTACTACTGGCTGTTCTAAAGTGTCCAGTGTTTTGAAATGACTCTTCAAAGTGTAGCAGGTAAAGAGCCAGTATAGTCTGAGGCATTGTGGAGGCAGGATGAGACACTCATGTGTGCTTGGCAGACTCTTGATTTACCGCAGATTAGGGCAAATCTCATTACAGCTGGATTCAATGTAAGCAGGATGATTTTCACCTGCCTTTCCCAAGCTCTTCGGGGTATGCAGGTGTTAAACAGTATCAGTGCATTATGCTTTGTTTGTCTGATCATGTCAAGGTGTTGAGGCTGACACACTTAGACTCGTTAATTATGTTTTTTGTCGTGTGTGTCTGAGGTTGACAGAGTGAAAGTTTCAGACCCGGTGTCTGGAATGAAATTAAGCTTTGGGCTATTTCTCATTTGATCAGTACCACTCACTTCATTTAGTAACCTGTTCATACTTTGCTTTCTGTTTTATCAAACATTCCTTACCTTGGTAAAAAGTGATTAAAGGCCATTAATTAAAATATTCCACGAAGGGTGGAAAGTGCAATTTAATAAAAAATTTGGATCTGAAAACTGGTTAAGGCTGTTCTGATTTATACTCCAGTATTGTTGGAAGAAACAGATTTTATTGTAGAATGAATCGAAATTGCTTTATGGTGCCCTTGTTACGGGAGTAGTGTAAGATTTTGTCCTTAAAAATTCTTTTCCTCGATTATAAGAGGATGTGTTAAATGGTACTTGACACGATGACTACACTCACTTGCCATTTAGCAGTCTTATCTGGTATGTCAAAGCGATCCTCTGGTGTTACCCCCTTTGGAATACCTTGCATAATTTTGGATCTTGTAAACCTAGTTTGAGATTTCTATGGCAGATTTAATTACCCATGTGAATCTAATCCCAATACCCCCAGGCAGCCTGGCAGAAGAAGATGGTGGTTCTGGAAGTTGGCCTGTCCCCAGTAGTGCAAGCAGACAGCTTTTTGCCTGTAAACCAAGGTGATACTCTCAGGTTTGGGGATGGGGGTTGAAGGTCCCTATCAATATCAAACAGGGAAATACTGATTTTTCAAGGTACTTTGTAGGTGGGAATGTGAGCATCTGCTTGTCTGTGTCAAAATAGGTGCATTTTCTCAAAATTGCCTTGATGCTTTTAATTTTTTTGGGTTTTTACCCTTCAGTTCATGTTTTGATTTGGTAGTGTTTTCATCCACCAAGCATTTCTTTCTTTTTTTTTTTTTTTGGTCACAGGGATGGTTTAATGTGTTTTTTGCTGGTATTGGGAAGTAGGAATGTAATAGTAGCAACTACAAACAAACAGATTAATTACTAGGTTATATAAAGAAAGCAAGAAGACTTCTTTCTGTCTGTCTTTCTGTCTTTCCCCTCTTTTCCCTCCTATTCCCAGCTTGAATATTTTGACCTGCTATTGATTGCTAACTTACTCAAAATGACATTACAGCGTTGGCTTTGCTGGCTTTTTTCTGGCTGCTGTCTGAAAATGAGCATTTATGTGTCTTGTTCTAATGTAAAGATTGACTAACTTTTTTGGTTTATTGTGGATGCTACTGCTACACTGAGGAACAATATCTGTTTTTCTGTAAAGGCTGAAATATTCAATTTTAAAATATATGTATTTAAATCTGTATGCTAATGAGTTATCAAAGTAGCCAAACAACTAAAAAAATGTTTTTAGGGTGTAAAGAAGAAATAGAGGCAGTAATTTAAAAAAAAAAAAACTTTTAGCTGTGCTTGTTCATTAAGATCAGACTGCCTCTAATGTTTCACTTTTTTCTTTCTTTTTTTTTTTTTTTTTTAAACAATAATGCATACTTTTCACTTTGTTTTCAGGTAGGATGTGATTTTTGTGGTATATGCAGGAAGATCAACTGCTGACACATCTACGTTGTCCTAAAGTTTGACTGGACATGTAGAAAGATTAAATTATCAGAAGAAATTGCAGTGGTGTAGCCTGGGAGCTGAATGTCTGTGTGTGATTGACAGTGCTGATTCTTTCTGTCTCTCCCTCCCTTACCCAGAGCAGCAGCGCAGCGAGCTCGGAGTGTCTCTGGATTGCTGCTGCGAGTGACTTGACTTTGGTTTGGCACCTCCTCCCCCCAGTTTGTTCAGCCACTTCCTGAGGAACTGTTTACACTGCTTAGAAGAAGTTTTCCTGACCTCCCTGTCTGCTTTTCCATCACTGCACTAAGAATACAGGCAATTAAAAACACTTGCATTTTTGTAACATCCTCGTTTCTCGGTGTGGAATTCTGGTTGCATAATCCGAATGCCGACCTGAAGCCACTGTGGTTGAGTGTAGGGGAGGGGAATTCCACGCAGATGAAGCTGGTCACGTTGTTTTCTGATATTCTTCAGCGTTAGGAATGTGTTGGGCACTTTAGTGACCTACTTATTCTGTGAAAAGTTGTTCACCTACCCGTGTTTTATATTCTCACTTAGTTGTTGTTTAGTGTATCTAAACTATCTGTGATTTTCCACTGTAAATGGGAATGGTTCACTGTAACCATCTGTGAAATTTCCTCTGTGAGACTAAGGAATGCTTTTATTTAGCACAAGGAGGAGGAAACTACATGTACAGGTATGCACGAGCACAAATAGTAGTTCACAAACTATCACTAATGATTTGTCTTCTCACTAGAGACCTGATCTTTCTGATTTTGACTGAAAGATAAAGACACAGGAAATAACTTGGGTTTTTTTCCATATCTGTAAGTGAGGGTTGTTTGTTTCTTTCTTTAAATGTTCTTTGGAGTCTTATTTGAATTCTCTTACATTTGAATGTGATTTGAGTCAGGATAAGACCTGATACTGGTGAGATTTTTCTTCATTGTGAAAGAAGGTTTTAACATTTTTGTATGTTTAGTAATGCTTATCAGGAGACTTGCTTCCTTGTGAATTCTCTTGCTTTGATATAAATGTAATTGAAATTGCATCTTTTATTAACTTTTCCTTTAGTTATGTGTGTGTTAGCTCATTTTGAAACAAAGCATTTTAAATAGTATAATTGAAAACCTTATCCCCTTCTGTCTGGTTTCATTTTGACTAGAATGCTGTTTTTCTAAAATATGCAGTAAAGATGTCTAACAAATGAAACTTACATAAAAATAAATAGAATAGAATATTCTAAATAGAATTTTTTTTGTAATGGTTAAGAGTTTAGAACAAATTCAGTGCACTTATGAATGTCTTTTAATGGGGCTGAGGGAAGGATAGAAAGAAAAACTTTATGAAATAAGGCTTGGAAACAAATGGGAGTAGTCTTTAAAACCTAGACAGTAAAACTAGCTGGCTTATAACTGTAGAACATGTCTCTAGTTTTCAAAGCCTGTAATGTTCCTTTTTCCTGCATTCTTTGTTTAGAATGGGGCTTTCGTCAGCTCAGAGGTTAAAAAAAATACTCTTGTAACATTTACTTCCTTTTTCAGTCACCTGACTTTCACTAATTACTCACCTAGAATTGACTGGCCTTAAAATGTGGAGCAGATGCTTTTCCCAAATGCATATACACTTTAAAAATTCCCCACCCAAACAAAAACCCCCAGTCAACAATCACACACATTTAACTCTGTCTTTAAGTTCTAAGAACCTATTCCTAGATCATAAGATAGTGTTAGCATTCTTACTGCACTTCTTGGTATGTTAAGGCCTGCCCTGTCTTTTCAGTACTTTCGATTCCTCCTGAATGTAAACGTACAGTAGGGTCAGATAATAATAAAACTTGTGTGTACGCTTGAAGGAACTGCCTTTTTAAATACACAAATGAATGTCAGAAGCTGGGAACCTGATCAGTTGTGTTGGTATATGTGTACTTAGTACTAAGTAACTTCCATTGCCCGTGAGGGATTTTTACATGCTGCTGGTAAAAATACTGATGTGCCCTAGGGCTTTGTTTCTGGCAATAAAGTGTTTTTTCAATGCCAGAGTGTCTGATTCTGCATGTATCCATGTGCCCTGCAATCTTGACTGATGTTCTGTGATGAGGAAGACTTGTAATTTTTGCCTTGAAGTGATGATTATTGTATATGCTGGTTTATAACTGAGTTTGTGGGCCAGAAGGAAAGAGTGCACATGGCTCTCTAATGTTGTGATTTGGTCAGTTCACCTTGGTGGAAAATGCTTGGTTCCAGTCTTAATTTTAACAAGTGAGTGTTTCACGTAGTGGATTTTGAATGTAGAATGCATGGATATTCCTTGCTATGGAGCCGGCAGCCTAGGTGAAAGCTGTATCTGCTAGGCTGGATGAAAGGTTCACTCTCTCTCTCTCTTGCTTTGTCTCACTGTTCCCTTGAAGAAGTACTTATGGGAAGGAATTGTCAGTCCTCCCTCAGCATTTAGGAGTTGTCTGTAAAGAAGGTCTTTCAAGGGTAGGAGATATGTGCATTAAACTTGAGATGTCCACATCTTGAATGCATGGGGATTTTGTGGAGAAAACTCCGCTGATTTATTCAGTCTTTGAAGAGACTTGTGCCTGCATCCAGAGGGAGTTCCAGAGCTGTAAATTCCAGCAGTGGGCAGAACGTTTTTGCAGCTCTAGCGTGCAAGTCCAGAGAAGGGACCGCATCCAACATGTTTGTCCCCTTGATGTTTCTCATAGGTTAATAACTTGAGTAATTCCCTACTTAGAATACCAGCTTTCGTGGATGACTCACAGACACCTGATACCTGGTGTATATTGCATGTGGGGAGTTTTATGTGTTTAATTCAGAGCTGTCTTCGCAAATCACCTTACAAGTTTTGTGTAGAGTAATGGGTTTGGGGATATCTTACCCTTGGCTGCAGTTAAAATGATTTAAAGGACTAAGGTGTATGGGCTAGTAGGCTCCGTTCTGATCTATGCTGATAAAATTCTTTTGGTAAATTATTCAATCTCTTTTTCTCATCTGTAAAATGGAAATGGGCTTTCTGAGAAATGCTATGAATTCTGTGACTGAAAGTCTTTGCATCCGAAATGCTATTACTAAAGGGGTTTGTATAAATTTGATTAGATACTTGTGCAGAATTTTGTATTCTCATCAGGATTTTTGCTTGCGAATTTCTCTCACTTTTAGTTCCAGATTTTTGGAAAAGGTAGCTTTTAGTCTGATTCCTTAGGCCTGATGTGTCACAGCAGAAGGATCGTGTTTTACAAAGAAGTGGTTTCTCATTTTGGTGTGTGGGTTGTTGCTGCTTTTTTCTTCACGTGTTGCTGATGGAGTCTGCCCAGCTCTCTTTTGCTTCAATTGTCAGGTTCTTTAAGGGGCAAAATGGAAGTCTGCCTACTGAATCATAACTAAACAGGACACTGAAGGATTTTTAAGGCAAAATTAAGTTACAGGTATGGGAAAGGAAAAGCAGTCCATTTCTTGTAACAGTATTCTTGTGGGTTTTTTGGATAGGCACATGTGTGTTACATGTTACATGTGCGACATGCTGTACTTACCTAGCATATTGTATGTGTTTGTCACCAAGTGCTCGTGTTTGTGGGATGATTTGCTCAGCACAGTATCAGTGTACCACTGACACCACAAGTATGTAAGTACTGTTCCTTCTTCCTGAGTGGAACAACAGTGGTGGTTTTTTTTTTTTTTCAGTTTAGCTTGTTTCAGTATAGCTGAAACTGCGTGAACATAAAGTTCACATATCTACTCTGTGAACATAAGGTGAACTGACCAGAGGTCAGTTAGTCTGGAGATGTTTCTGTGCAGGTCACTGTGCTATTGAAGTGTATAATTGGGCCAGTAACGTGGGAGTGCTGCTATAGCTCCTTCTGAGAGCAAAGCCCAGGCTGTCTAGTAAAGACTGTGGGGACTATTTGAAATAGTGTAGTGACCCTAATCTTGTTTCTATTCAATGTGCTTTTAACAGAAGGACCAAAGTATTGCTCTTAATGCGCTGATACTTTGTGACCTTTTCTTTAGTGGTGCAATGAAGGGCTATTTTAAACCCTGGCTGTGAGCACAGTTCTGTAGCAGTTCTGGCCCAGGGTCAGCGCTGTGTCGATCGCATGTGCTGCTGCCAGATCTCTGGTGGACACTGCATTTTGCAGGTTTCTGAACTTGGCTGCTTTACAAAAACTGCTTCCTGTTTGTCTCTTCCTCTTCCTGCTGCTTTTTTCTATTGCCAGTTTTTCAGCTATGCAGTGTGCTGTTTAAACAAACCCATTCGTTTCACAGGTTGGTTGTATACTTTTACGTATCTGTAACTTTCCTTCAGTGGCAGTCTGCTTCTTTGCTGTGTGAGAAATGCAGTGTTTGCCAGGAGCATTCATGCTTCACAAGAGTGCACTTGGAGTTGGTTTTCAAGAAGAAAAAAAAAAATAAGCATGAGAAGTACATATTTGCATGATCATGGGGTAGGATGGGGTGGGGACCCTGTGGTGAGAACACCAAACTGATTAACCATATCTTGCTCATTCTACTTGGCATAACTCGGTGAACCTTACCCAGGTGGCTTACAAAAAGTGGAAGCTGCATGGACGTCTCTGAGTGTTCCCAAAGTTATGTATGAGTCTTTGCTGTCCTGGGGATAGATTGGTACTCCTCTTCATTTAGAGAGGGCTTTGTAAACTGTGTAACAAATCAGTATTCAAGTTTTACTTAGTGAAATCATTCTGTGAAAGAATTCTTCCTATTACATGATGAAAAATTGTGTTTCTGAGCTTCTGAATAAGATGATTTTGATGTAAAGTGGCAAATGGCAATGCCTCAGATAAGATTGTGGCACTGCAGCTTTGCTTTCCCTTTTCTTTTCATGTGTTAGTATCATCTTTGCCTGACCACTTGAATCTATTTTAAAAATACAGCAAATTGAGGCAGTTGGGAACTGTTTCATTAGCCAAACTTTTGTTCAAGCTGAGAAAGCAGCCAGTGTTCCTTGGTCTGTATACCACTAAATAATTTTTTGATGTGGTTACAATGTTTGAACATAATTTTAATCCAAAGTAAGGGATGCTGATGTAATGCACCCCTCTCTTTTTTAAGTAGTGCTAAAAGAAAAGCAAGCCAAACCCCGAAATCCCAACTGGAAAACTGGTTATGGAAGGAATACATCTGTAGCTATACAAATGGGTTTGAAAGTCTTTCCTCACGATTTAGTGTAACTGTCGGACCTTAAAGTCCAGAACACCCAAGTCTGCTTTAAGGGTCAACTTCCAGGGCTGTGTAATGTTCTTTTGAATTGAGAAGGGATTTGCTATGGATCTCTCCCTCTTGCTTCTGGTCTACTTTGAAGCCTACTGCATTCATGTCAGTTGAAAGGAGCAACGTGCAGTGTCTTTACATATGAAGCCAAACTGTCTACCTCTGATTTAGATTGTAGTTAGTTCTGGACAGTGATTTGTGATTTTGCTGTGCATTCCATGGTGCCTATCTTGATAGAGTCCTGACTAATGCCTGAAACTTCCAGTCTAATATAATTTATTAAGTAGCAAGATGGTGACTGCTTCAGGATCTGCACTGAGGAATACCTGGAGAGCCAGGCTTTAATGCAGCTATCTACCGAGCCAGCCTCAGAGAAATACAAAATGCAATCTTCAGCAATATGTTAAAAAATCAGTTGTGTAATTCTCTGAGAACAGAGCAATTTAATTTAACAGAGGTCACAGATTTAATACTGGATTCTGTGTTTAATCTTAGTGGGAGTCACTTCCATGTGGTGTGAGTTCTTTGTGGGTGGAGATGTTTGTGCAGAAGATAAACTACACATTTCTGATGTGATGCAATTGGAGCAAAGTTCTTCCTAAAAGTTAAAGTAAACAAATGAGCCATCTTTTCCTATTCCCTGATATGAAAGATGGAAAATTTCAGTGTATGCGATTTTTTTTGGCGTTGTGCAGAAGTTGGGCTTGTTTGCTGGCTTTGTGCAGAACATTTAAACCTGCAGAATGAGCACTACTTTGGTATAATTTAACACTTGACAAACAAGCAGTATAGGTATTTAAAGTACCTTAATGTGAAATTGTAATTGTCTGGTAGGGGTGGAAAGTAGGAGTAAGAGTTTCCATCATAATGCTTTGACCTACTGGTTGAGAACCAGTTCCATGCATAGATGGTAACATAGTGGAAGCCAACATGTTATTTCAAAGTGGGAGATTTCTGCTAGGATTTTAATGCTAGGAAGACCTTTTAATGTTCCTGGCATGGAAAGTGTAGAGTAGTGCTTTGTTCATGCAGCATTTAAACACAGATTAAGTTCATTAATGGTTTTGGCTACTTTTTCTTTCCTTCTGGTTAATATTTTACATTGCAGTTTGTGAAATTCAAGCAAATAAAATTGTATCAGGGTAGACCAGTGGTTCCTTTAGCCCATTTTTAATTGATAATGGCTGTTTAAGATTTTCCCTTTCTCTTCTGTTTGCTAGTGTTAAATTTTGGGTTTCTTAGTAACATTTTGGTCAAATTAGACAAACTTCTTCCACATTCCTGACATGAAATGTAAACCAAAACAGCTCTACCTGGCTGCCTTCTGTCTATTGCAAGATGACCATCACAGCTGTGGGAATAAAGAGCTTTAGAAATAGAAAAACTGAGTTTTGGAGAACCAGTGCCAGATAGCTGAGACGGGAGAAAATGTGTTTCTCAAGTAAAGCAGCTGAAGGAACCGGTTCTGGAGTCTTGACTAGAGAGTTTAAAGCACTTACTTAAAAAAATATTTCTGGAGAATGCGCCTTTTTTTCCACACATAATACGGTAACATTCTCATTTTAAACATGCCTTGGATTTAGCTTTTGAATTGACATACAGCAGCTATTTGTAATAATAAATTCAGATCCAAAACCCAGCTGTTTAAAAAGCAGTGTACTCTTTATTTTTTCCATCCGATTTAAATCAAAAAGGAACAAATCTGCTAGTGGAGAAATATATTAGCTCTTCTAAATAGCTAAGCTTGTCAGTTCTCTGCTGTTTCAAAATTGACCCCTTCCTTTTTAATGAACATTTAATTTGATAAAGAAACTACTTTTCTTAGCTTGGTGTTCTCTGATAGTCTTTGATCTTAACAGTTTGCTATGTACCATGGTTCATAGCTTGGTGAACCGTATTTTGAGTTTTCCTACAAGTCCTGAATTAGCCTGCTCAGATTGATCCTACCCTGGAGCAGCTTCTGTGCTGCTTCAGTTCTTGTTTTAAGGTGTGACTCCGGAAGGGGAAGGCTGTTCTTATGCTTTCCCGCAATAAATAACAATATAAGTAATTTACATGTACAACCAGCCGTCAGTCCTCTTCTCTTTGTCTTTCTACCCCCTGGCCTCACAGGCCTTCATATTCTCAATGTCTTCTCTTTCCTCTGTGACTCTCTTGACTGGCTGCTCCAAGCAGCAGAAATTTATGGTGTGTAGAAAAATTATCTGGTATCATACCCTTTTGTATTTTGGGAATAATCAAAGTAGTATTTTATTTTTGTTTTCTGCCCTTGTAGCAGTGCACTTAGCATTTTATTTTAATTTTCTCATCATATTAGTTGGGTATTTGAAAGTGTAATATTATTTTTGTAAATTCTGTGGTAATGGATAGTTAACAATCTTATTTCATTCAAATCTAAGTGCTGTGTTTCATAGCATCCCTCTTTCAGTGACATGCTGCTGGGTTAGAATTAGAGTTGGAATATCCCATTTCTATGGCTCTACCCTGGGGATGGTGTTTCATCTTTTTTTAGTATTTGCCATTCTTTTTGTTTAAGCCCTTTAGCTTTAAACATCCATGTTTTAAATTTTCTGGACTTAAAATATGACAGCCAAAAACATAGATAACATCTTCTGATGTCTCGAGTAGATTGTGAAGCACAGGACTGGTGTTACATTTTAACCTTTCAGCTGCTTGTGTAGGACTGAGGGTGAAGTCATTATGGATAAATTCTTTATCAGCACTGCAGAGTAGGAATACGCATTGTATAAATGGTGTGTATTATCATGCATTGCACAGTAATTTATTCTCTGTGCTTCTTATCAGATTGCCAGGCTTTCTTGCAATACCTTCTTTAAAATGGTTTCTTGTAGAACAACTTTTATGAAACAGAAGTGCTGTAGCTTTTTGTCCTGTGTTCACTGGACTGTCTTATTAAAAACCAAAAGAAAAAATTGGAAGGTTTACAAGTGTTTTTGTCCTTCTGATTTTTTTGTATTGTATTTTAAAATTGAGTAGACTTCATTCATTTGACCCTTTTTTTTTTTTTTAAATCTTTTCTAGTGTGCCGGTCAAATAAAAGTCCCTGGGTCTGTCTGACGTGTTCGAGTGTCCATTGTGGAAGGTGGGTACAATGTTAGTGTGCAAATCTTTTAATCAGACCTTTATCTTTCTCCTTTGTTGCTTGACTCTGAGGCAGTTCATTCAAAAATTCCCTGAAATAAGCCTTTCATTATCTCATTTAACATTGTATGTTTATGCTTAACGTCGTTCTTTGCTACCTTATGAGAGTCCAGAGATTATACTCAAGATATGGGTGTTTTATTTCGTTGGGTTTTTCAAGTAAAGTGGACAGTAAATGTGATTGCTCAGTTCAAAAAGTGTCTGGAGAACTGATAATTTAGTAAGTTATTGTAAAGTTCCATTCTGTGGAAGATGTTTCTTTTGTGACAGGATAAACCCAGTAAGAATTGTTGGAAAGCCACAAGTTGGCACATCTTACTTTGAGAGAAACAGCAACTATTCAGCTGAGACTGAAAATAGCTTAAATGGTACTGCAGTGTAGTTTTGGACCTAAAGTTATTGCCATAGCATGTAAGAACTAGCTGCCACCAGAATTCCTTCAGGCTACACCTGCTTGATGGCTGTATTAGTTCAAGTACTCCAAATACATTGTAGATGAACGATACAGTCAATGCTGTTATTTATACATCAGGATAATTGTAGAAAATATGCTGCTACATAAATGTTTGAGACGCACATACTAATGGAATGCAGTTACTGTTGACATTTAGGCGGTATCTGGGATGCAAACATGTTTTCATCTGTTGGGTAACATCTGTGCTGGTGTGCTTTTATTCTGGGAAAGCATCATTAAACTTAGTGACTTCATTTTTTTAAGTGTATTGAATAAACTCAAGGTTTTGTTTGTTTGATCTGGGTAGCAGTAAGTGCCACAGTTTTAATAATGTATCTTATTCAGAGTTTTTGACACCAACCCTTTTTTCCCCCTCTATTTATTTATTTAATAAATTTATACTTGGTGAGAGCTAAGAGAGCGGGAAATACTTCATGGTGTGCATTGGTGTGAAATAAATAATTGGAATATTTTAATTGTTGCTAATCTTAAAAAAAAATATTATTGTCCACAAATGGCCCTTCTTACATGCAGTTGGTAGACATTGAGTCAGTTATTTATGCAGTTTGTTTTGTCTTATCAAACTGCTCCCATCCTTAGAATGGAAAATAATTGCATGAGAAGATATAATATACCTTGGGGCTCTTGCATTTGTAAGGACACTTTTTTAAAAATTAAAAGTGCTTAATTTCCTGTATCTCAGACTTTGGGTATGAAAATGCTCATCGTGTCAGCAAAAGAGCTGCAGGATTTTACATTTTTATTCCCTTATGTAACCACAAGCTCCAGAGCCCTTCAAGTTCATGAACTCGATGACTGTAACATTAAATCATGCTGCAAAATGGGAAAGCTGAAAATGGGGGTGCTTTCAGATGGGGGTCAGCACTCTGTTAAAGGGATCCAAAACACAAGTGCTAGGGGGGAAAAAAGGTAGGGCCGTAAGAAGAGTATATAGGAAAGCAGTACTGTGTACCTGCACTACAGGTGTGGATAAAGGGAGTTTAGGATTTTCTCAGTTGTGGAACTGCATTAGACTGTTAAGAGCACAGATCCTGGGATTTGGTGCAAGGAGATGGAGGGGCTAATTTGGACCACATGAGAGAGTAAAGGGGGAAAAATGTTGGAAAATTTAACCAGTGTTTTCACACAAGTGAATTGTCTTTTTTAATGCCTGTGTAAATATTGGATGCCTTTTTTATTCCTATTTTTTAAATGAATGTTAATTAGCTGTGTAGAAGTATAAGCTTCTTTCTTTTTCTTTTATTTTAGATATGTGAATGGCCATGCAAAAAAGCATTACGAAGATGCACAGATTCCTATGACCAATCATAAGAAAACAGAAAAACAGGAGAAAGTTCAGCATACTGTGTGTATGGATTGCAGTAGTTACAGTACATACTGGTAAGGGTTTAAACACTGTAATTTGACAACTTTTTATGTACTAGAAGGTGAAAGCATCAGACTCTTGTGCAGCATTATATTACACACATTTTTGAGCATTTCATCTTTTGATTTCCAGACCTGTCTTTTTAGAACACTCTGCTTTTGCATGCGCATTGTAACACTGACTGTGGCTAAACTCTCATATGTCAAATGACTTAAACAGAAGAAACTTTTTGAAATAAGTGCTATGGGGTTTGGAGTTGCTTCTGTTTGCTTTGGGGTATGTGGAGACCCAAACCTCTTAATTGCGAAAGCTGTTTGGTTGTATTTACTCCTTCCATCAAGCTGGTGGAAGCCTTTCACATATCCTTTATTTGTCAGGATTCAGAAAGTAAAGTATTACACTGTAGTTCCTGCCCAAGAGATCTGAACTCGAGTTGTGTTTGTGTGTCTACCTTCTGTGAGTCTGGGAAAGCGATGGATCCTGTTGGGAAGCAGCATCAAGTCTCTGGCAAGAGTAAGGAGAGGAATCAGAAACATTTCTTTAAACAGCACAATGGCCTGGGCTGATACGTTCTGTGGGGTTCTTGAAGTGTGATAAGCACTGTTTAGGGAAACTTAATATTGATGCTGCTAATGTTGGATTCCCCACTGTCCTTGTTCCCCAGAGGGCACAGACTGGGTGTCAGTGGAAAGCACTGCGTTTTGCCTCAGCATTCTCCATCCTCTTCCTCCTTAAACAAACCTGTTGACAGGTGCTTCCCCATTTGCAGGTGCTCCATGGTTTCCTGTGTGTTGTTACTTGTGTGGTGTGGGTTTGAGCAGTGTAAGTCTTTGGGAAATCCCTGTTATGGTCTTGTAAAATTACTGGGTATATAGCTCCTTTAATGGGTATTTTGTTCAAATAATTGGGTGTCTTTTGGGTAGTTCATCAGGGAAAAATCTGTTTGGTGAAGTTTGGGTATCCAGTTTTATGAGGAATGCTTCTGTAACACGTTCTTTTATCCCCTGCAAGTAAAACCCCAGTTAAGTGATTACACTTGAAGAAATTTGTTTGGAGCAACTCAAAAGCTGCTCAGATGGTGCAAGCAGCTGTAGGCATTTAAACGTAGAGGAAAAGTTGGAGTAGCTTTGTGATGTAGGGGAATTTTGCTTTTATTTGCATTTTATTTTAATGACCAGCATTTTTATCTGCTCCTGTGTGACTACATGAGGAAACAGACAAGTTTTCTGAGGGATACATATGCACAGGTTACCAGCATTGCAACAGCTGTGGGAAGCTAGTTTCACTTTCCCAATTAATACTGGTAGCAGTTGAGTTCTATGTTGTGGCTTTTTGTTTTGTTTGAATTATGCCCTGTCTTCTAGTCGTTCTGAAGGTAATAATCTGTGGAGGAATTTTAGTGGGGTATTTGAAGTCTTGATTATATCTCCATTATGACAAATAGTGTTCCCAGCTTGCTGAGGCTTGATAAGTTACAGCAGCATCCTGCTGACCTTATCAGCAGGGTAAGTCTGAGCACTCTGCTGACCTTATCCCAGACCCCGTGGGGGCATTGCAAAATACCAGCAGCCAGACTGGGGGCTGTGGGATCTGTTACTGACCCCAGCTGTGCTGGTGAGGGGCAGGCAGACCTGCACCTGGGGAGGCACATGTTTGTGGCAGCACACAAGGGAAGCAGTTTAGCATGTGATGTCTTTTCTGATGTAGTCGAGGCTGAGTCATCTATGGATGAACTGGAACTAATTGTAGCCAGCTTTGCCTTGGGGAGTTCCTGTTGTAGGTAATTAATTCACCAGCAAATTATAACTCCTGTGCTAATGTGAAGCTGAACAAGTTTTAAAAGCAGTTTATCTTTGCTTTCATTTAGGATATTTCAGGTTTTTCCCACATGATAATCAGAAAAAGATACTTGAATTTGTTACTGCACCCAGTTGAAATGAGCACAGAAGTTTAAAGATGAAGCAGAAGACATTCAGATCAACTTTTCCCCCTTTATTTTGGACAGTACTGTGGAGGCTGCTGTCAAATAGTGGTGCCAGTTAAAGCAAATAGTTGGGTGAATTTGAGACATAATTAGCTATTGTGGAGAGTGAGTTTGAAAAGACTGTTTGTTAGCTTTAGTGTGGACATGAATCCAGTAGACAGTACTAAGTTTGTGCCATGGTGGTTCTTTTAAGTGAACTTTTATGTAAAGATGGATATTTTATGCTACTGGTGTGGGCTGCCTCAATAATTTGAAAGTCAATAAAATACTATCCTAAGACTTAATTGAATTTTACTTCTACTCTAAAAATAATGGAGATATTTTGATGCAGGGCTGGCTTTTATGTTTTTATTTGCAGTCCTGTTTACTGCACAAAGTTGAGTAGAATACTCTTATTCTGTTTTTATCCTATGGATCCTGATTTACTGTGTTCGTTGGCTTGCATGTTAATAGCAGTGAACAGGCCTGTATGGGCTTTCTAAGAAGGCAGCATTTGATCCTTTGCCTTCCTTTGGCTGTGTCATAACCTGTCATGCAGTCTTTCCAGAGGGTTTTGTTGTTTGTTTACTCTGTCCTCCTATTCAACTGCTCAGTCTTAACAGTGGAAAAGTTGAGAGAATTTGTTAGTATTTTATTTATTATGAGAGTACAACTCTCTTCTTGATTCTTTGATCACTTTTGAGACAACAGATGCAATACTAAACCCTCAGACTAAGTTACGTTTGAGACTTTAACTGCTGAGAAAAAGAGAGTCCTGAATTCCACTTTTTGGAGGTAATCAGCCTTTCAGTTAGTTCTAAAGTACTGCACACAAAGAGTTTGCAAGAAGTACAGATCTTTTTTGTCTTCAAGCTATCGTAGGATGCTTTTTCCTGCTGTGTTAGTTGGTTTTTTGTGCACGAGAAGTAAAATGATATGTGTAAGAACCCTGCTTTCCTGAAAGAGGACTCTTGTAAATTGGTTTTCTCTGTGCTAGTGCACAGACAGTTGGCACAGAAGAAGAAAGGCTGCCCTGTTGATATATTTGCATAATATGCTTCCTGTGTTCATTTAATCCCAGACACAGTTTGCAGGTCAGATTTCTCACCCGTTAACCCTCCTTGTTATCCCTTAAAGGGACACAGTTGTGTCAGGGGGTTCTGTGTGTTCCTGGCTGGTGTAAAAGTAACCAACTGTCAAGGACTTAGGAAAATTCTTTTTTAGTATTTGTGAGGATGGTTCTCTTTAAAAAATAAACCGGATTTACTGTGCTGGTGCCATGAGCATTGGAAAATGAGATTGCTTAGTACTATTATTTTGCATTCTACAATCAGCGAAAATAAGAAGAGTAAAAAGCCTTTTATCCAGACAGTAGAACTTGAGCTCTTTGTTTACTCATATAAAGTGTTGGCATAACTAAGGAAACCTGGGTTTTCTTAATTTTTCCTATCCTTCAAATTCTTCAAATCTGGTCAGGGCTTTTAAACACAGCATGAAGTTCTGTGCCTCCTAAGCACTGTACCAGCACTAAGCCCTCCTGTTCCCAGAGCAGTGCATACCTTCACTGGCTCGCTGCCATTTTAGAAGCAAATGAGGCCAGCAGAGACCAGGCCTTGGAGGTAGCAGAGGTACTAAAAATAGAGCGTATAGAGGAAAATACTGTGCTAAGCCATATAAGGGACCCTCTGGAAGGTATAGAATTTGTTCCATACCATTGCTGTTAAAGCATATTGTAGAGCTGCTGAGTGCAAAAAAGGTGTTTGTTAATTTGCGATAATCCTGAGGATCACAAATTAAGCATCTGTTTTGATTGCCAGCTTCGCATATAGGATGTAATTTCTCAGCAGTTTACCCTTAAGGTGTGTGAGCTTAGCAAATTTAAGTTACTAAAACATAAACTACTTCTCACTCTATTTACTTGGTTTATCCAAAATAGATTGGAGGTAATGCTGTTATTTCTAATAGTAATGTTGAATCCTCAGTGTTGCAAGAGAGGTGGTTTAAAAAACCTGCTCATTAAAAAGAGAAATAGAAGTTTGTGTTGATTCTAAGTGAAACTTACACGTACTTTTCCAGTGTTGGAAGGACCCTGACATTTACTGATGTATTTGGTTTTACTCTTCCATCTTGGGGCAAGTGCTAAACTGGTATGTGAAAATAAGGTTAATGTGATCTTCAGGGCATGGGAGCAATTAAATCATCTTTCAGTGATAAGTTCTCATAGAGGCTTTCAGTGAGCTTGTATCTGCTTCCATTCCCTGCTTTATCAACAGTAGCTACTCCAGCATTAGTAGCAGTGTAACTGCCGGTGTAGCCGGGGTGTTCTTGCTCAGGAGGGTTCCGCTCTGGGTATTCAGCTGGCTGGGCTGGTGTGCTCCGAGGGTTGGCCTGGGAGCCTGGAGTCCTGTGGGAGTGGCAAATGCAGGAGCACCTCATTAGATCATTGTAGGTGGCTGAAAAAGCTGGCAAGGACTACCTAAGACATGGCTGAAAAATAAGTATATTAACAGACTTCTTCCCCCTCCCAAACTGACTTGGTCTATGGCCGTCTTTAAAAATGTAAAAAAAATTCCATTACTGGTAATCTTACTAATTTCTAGATCTTGTGTAAGTACCCATAACTGCTGTGTGCATTATTTGGATGTCTTGAGAGTCATATTAATTTCCCTTCTTAGAGGCAAAAATCAGAGGTCCTGAACAGACTGATCTTAAGGACTCCATTGAGTGGCAAGGACCTTTACTTTCTCAACTCCGTAGCCTTTTCAAGAATGTAGTGTTCAAAGTAACACTGGCATTACTGCAGATTTATGCAACGAAGAGTGTTGTGAATTCCAGTTGTGCCTGAAGTCAGTAGCTTCATTAAATTAGGAAGCAAGTGTGGATTTGCTCCAGCAGAGGAGCAGCCTGAGGTGATGATGATGTATTTTGCGTTTGAGTCACTCTTGTGCCAAAGGGAAAGGAGAGACATAGCTACAGTTCTGATGTTAAACATATCCAGAGTTAGTTTTCCTCACAGGACATGTTCATTTGCCTGCCAAAATTTGAAGCTGTAATTTGATACTTCACAGTATGTACAGAAACTGATGAGTGATGGAGTAATATTTGTGGTTAAGCATAAGGTGCAAGTTGCCACAGACTTCTGGCCTGACTTTGGAAAACTCAGGTGATCTTAGTCCATCTTCCCTGGTGCTTTTTCAATAGCACAAACTTTTATGTTTTGTGTGTATCTATTCAGCACTTCAGGTTTCAGTGATAACTTTACAATGTTAAAATAGTTCAAAAATTAATAAAAGCTTTGTATTCTGTTTACCAGGTGTCAGTTGGTCTTTTCTGATGAATCTATGGATAGACTACTGAGTCTGCTTTTGGTTACATTGTTTGAGCTTTTGTTGAGCTGGAATTCTGCCTTGGGCTAGGCATTATATCATGCTTTTGATTTCTAATAAAGAACTAAACTAGAAGAAAAACCATGTGATAAGATGTTGCCTGTACCCTCTTTTGCTGGACGGGGGTTCTCGAAGGAAACCAAGCTCAGTGTGAGGTGTTGTGCTCCCCAGTTCTCCTCGTAATCTTTCACTGGATGGATCCCTTTGGTGCTTCCCACACGTAGGCTTGTGTGGTTTGATCTGCTTCACTGAGGTGCTTTGCATATTCTGAAAAACATTTTTCTTGCAGTTATCGCTGTGATGATTTTGTAGTCAATGATACCAAGCTGGGCCTGGTACAGAAGGTCAGAGAGCACCTACAGAACTTGGAAAAGTAAGTAGTTTGTTTGCATCCAGACTGCCTTGGGCAGACTTGTAATACTGCATCATTTAAGTGGTATTTGTTTCATATGTGTATATGTATGTAATTACGTGTGTCTTAATCCTTCTGTGTGTCTTTAAACTGTGTGTTTAAAAACCTTGTCATCACTGAGAAGCAGAGGTGCAGAACAAATGGATTTAATTGATCTCATATGTCTTGTTTCTTCTACAGTGAATCTTGCAGAAGCAGCGTATGATGATGCAGGGAATTTAGATATCAATTAGCTTTACTTCTACCTAAACAATAATGCCTTTTTCCATATAAATGAGAGAGATTTTTCAGAATGAAACAAATAATGTGGTCATAACTTTGTCAAAAAACCAGAATAAGCTTTTTTTATCAGAGAAATTGAAGCAAAAGTACAGGTGGAAGTAGTCTTCGTATTAATTGTATAGTCTGATTTGCTAGCAAAAAGATTAAGAAGTCTTATGAACTTGGAACTGTACAGAAGAGACATTTTTTCCTTTGCCTCTGACTGGTGCTGTTCCACTGGGAAGCAGATAATCTGATCTGGGTGACGTATGTGCTGTGGCTGGTCCTTAGGGAGCAAAGAGTGCTTGCACAGTTTGCCTGAAAATCTTACATAATGCCAAGCGGAAATACATGTGCATTCAGTGCTTCCAAAGACATCAGGATGCCCCTGAATTCCGCCTGCTAAGAAATTGCTGTGATTTGGGGAAATGTCTGGATCCTCCCTGAGTTAAGTGTATCGATTACTTGGTAGGTTATATTAATATTTTAATTGTTGTCCATCCTCTTTTGGTGGCCTTGCCAGGTACATAATGAGATGTAAAGATGGTTAAGCATAATGAGAAGTGCACATCAGTATTTTGGAAACATCCAGGAGATCTAACTTTTTGGGAGGTAAATGATACCGTGCAGGCTGCCATTCTGTCTAATGGTGGTTTTTGAATGTTTGGAGGGCTTTTTAATTAAAAAAAAAAAAAAAAAAGAAAAGAAAAAACCTGGCAACCAAAACCCTAAACGCTGAAACAAACTATTATTTCACTATCAAATTAGAGAGAAATCATCAACTGGTTTAATTGAGGGGCCATTAATTTCCATTGATGTGCAAAAGAATAAGTGATTATTTTTGTAACTTAGTATTACAGAAATGTTACCGTTTCATGTATTTTTATTTAAGTAAGAGAAGTCAGCCATAATACACAAGTGCTAACATTCCACATGTTCTTGATTTCTGGTAACTTAACTTCGTCCTGATTTTTTGAAGTTCTCTTCTTAAAGGCTTAGACGATCCTCCTGACAAAAGTATTTTATTTCTTTGACCTAGGAAAAAGATCAGTATTTTAGGTGACAAGTAACTGCTAATAAGGCCACACTTGAGGGCACACATCCCTGGGCAGAACATCCTGCACTAACTCCCTGGTGGGCTGTGGGGCTGTGCCCCAAGGGAGGTGCAGCCCATTTTCACACTCTGCAGCAATGGGGAGCCTGTTTGCTGTCAGTAACAACTGGTGACAGGTGGAATCACTCTGTTAAATATGAGTTGATTATATCTGGTCCATTCCACACATTACTTTGTTTTTGTGGTAAATAATCTCTTTTAATTGCTTTCCAACAGTTCAGCCTTTACATCAGACAGACATAGGAAAAGAAAACTATTGGAAAACTCATCTCTGAACAGCAAGTTATTGAAAGTAAATGTAAGTACAACAGATCTGGTACAGTGAGTTTAAAGGGTTTTTGTAAACCTGCTGAGGTTTATAGTTGGCCTAGACCCAAATTCTGCTTGGTGCACTTCAGCATCTTCTTGGCCACACACCTAGAAAAGCCCCTTCACACACAAGCATGGTTGATACACTGCCGCATTTCTGTTGATGTACACTCTGAGCTTCCCTGCGCTTTAGAAGGGTTTCGTGTCAAGGTGGAGCTTTTCTTTTCTGAGCAGGCAAGGGGCTTTTGTATTTTTTTGTTTATTTTTTTATTCCCCCAGGTGCAGAAGGCAAAGAAGTAGGTATACTCTTTTAAGGGGAGGCTAAGAATAATTGTTAGGAAAAAGTAAAAAATGTTACCGGTTTTTTAAAAGAGCTTAGTAAAACTTGCTTTCAAGAGAAACTATGGACTACTTTTAAGCTTTTCTTCTCCTTATTTCATCTTCCTGCTATTTTAACTTCAGATCTGCAGAATAGCACCCAGGGGAGGAGGATCCAGCCCTGGCTAGATGGCTGAAGGGCAGCATAGTTTCTTCCAGACAAAGAATGTTCCAAATCAAATGTCTCTGTTTTGCACAGATTGGATTAAGGGAGTTTCTAATTTTCATAATTTCTCCCAGATTTTGAGCATGGAGAGGGGAGATACTGACCCAGCTATATTCAACTGCTTCATTTTTACCCTTGGGAAAATGAGGGAGAGGTGGAGCAGAGCTCTTGGGCTGTGGGATAGCAGTGTCACCAAAGGGAGCTGGAGCAGCAGCTCCTTCAGCTGTAGTAACAGCTGCCCAAGAGGACGTGAAGGGAATAAGAGCCTAGGGTGGAGCAAAGCAGTCACTTGCTGTTTGGCAAAGTCTGGAGTGGTTTAGTTGCTTTAAAAAATGCACTACTATAATCAGTTCAGGGTTATCTGAATGTGCTGTTTATGCTTCTTGTACTGTCCCAGTCTTGCAGAGATTGAGGAAGTCTGGGAGAAATAGTGGGGCTTTCTTGCTATGGCAGTACACAGCATCATTGTCTGGAAAACTCAAAAGCCAGTAAAAACCAGAAGAAAAATTCCAGGCAACATTTAGATAAGGAAAAGACAGAATTAGAAAGCATGAAATAAATGCTGCTTTTATTCTTCTTACTCTGTGCTGTTCTGTCAATTTTATTAATACCTCAGTATTGCCTCTAAGAACAGATTATCTTTTTATTGTTGGCATGTTGAATCCTTATCTAGAACTGCAGGGGCACTGCTGTGTGCATTGGTGCTGTGCTGTGGCACTTGGGGCAAGAGTGAGAAAAGAATATGCTCAGGACAGTGGTGTTTGTACTTTGAGATACTAAAAGATAGCCCAGCTTTTAAATTCTGTTAGAACAATGAAGAATGCCCAGAAATTTGATGAACTTCCAGTGTGATATTTTGTAGACAGTGGAATGTGTCCAAGTGTTGCAGATTCTAGAATCATAAATGCAACATTGTCCACATTTCTCTTCCCTTTCCTCCCCACCCAACATGGGGATAATTTGACAAAAAGCAAGCTTGTCTGTGGGTTCATTGTTCTAGGCTGTAAATGGTGTATATTTTGCTTCTCTTTTTTCAACGCATTGCCTTTTCTTTGCACAGTCTAACTTGACTGTTTATTTCCCAAATAAATGTTGTTGTCTTGTCTTTCAAAAACCCTTCTGGCCACCACAAAACCCCCACTGAGACTCAAACTAGTGCTGGTGACTTAAGATCAACCTGGAGGTGGCCACACTGTGCATATTAGACATGGGAAAAGATGGATGAGGATTGGTACTTTCATTTTTCAAAGGCACTAGGGAAATTGCTGTCCAGTTCTCACTGAACACTATTGGAGTGTGAATATTTAACATATATACACACAAATTCTTGGCAGTAAGAGCCTGTGATTAACTCTGTGTTGTCCTATTCTAGATTTATTTGCACAGGAAAAGATGTAGTATAGTTTTCTGTTGACAGGAATCAGTAAGAAACAGTTTTCATGTCAAGATGGAGCTTCAAGGCAGTTTGAGCTGCTGAGGTGGTTGCTTTGGCTTTGCAGCTGCACTCAGTGTAGTTGGTTATTGTTTAAATCTGTGCTGATCCAACAGTGATGACTCTGGAGGGAGGGAAGTGGTGGAGCAATGATAAATCTTTAACTTAACTGTTCTCATTCCAGGGAAGCACCACTGCCCTTTGTGCCACCGGCCTCCGGAACCTGGGGAACACTTGTTTCATGAATGCAATCCTTCAGTCGCTCAGGTACCTTCCACAGCTCTCCCACCCCTCTCAGTGGGCTTGTGTGCTGTAGCATTGGGCAGGTGAATTTGGCAAGTTCCTGCTGGACAGAAGTGTGCCTGGGTTTGCAGAAGTGGGTGTGTGTGGGTTGATGAAGTTGTGTTTCGTGGTGTGCGGCACATCCCATGGTGCAGCATTCCAGAGGAAACTTGCCATGTCCTGGGCAGAACAGGAGACTGCCCCTTCACTGCTGAGGCTGGTGAAATGCATTAACTTCCTCAGCAGATGCAGTCTGGGTTGTCAGGAAATGATAGCTCAGTCTGGCAGGGTATCTCTTAGTCAAAGCAGAGCCAAAATGTAATTATTTTAGGAAGTTGGGATGACAATGATATTTTCAGATCTGCTCGGTTACAGACTATGAGTATTTGCTACAGTATTTGTCTCTTGAACTGTTTGTGATTGCCATCCTCTATCACTGCATGAAGTGGTGTGTATGCATTTAAAAGAACAAGCTCCAGAATACATAATATTTTCCTTTTTCTCTGCCCTTTAAGGATTTCATTCTTATTTCATTTTTCCTAGTAACATTCAGCAGTTTTGCTGTTACTTCAAAGAGTTGCCTGCGGTGGAGCTGAGGAATGGGAAGACGGCAGGGCGGCGAACTTACCACACCAGGAGCCAGGGGGATAACAATGTGTAAGCTGTGTGTGCCTTGTAAGCTCTGAGCTGTGCGGGAAACAGCAGATGTGGGCTGCTGGGGCCACTGTACACTTCTGATATTGCACAATTCACAGGGGACAGAGTCATGGAAGAATAGTTGTCTACGAAGAAAGAAACTTGTATCATTTGCAGCTTGTTACAGGTCTGGTGCTGCAGGGAGAGGCAGTCAGATACATCAGGTAGTGCTGGAGCGTGCATGTTAAATCACGTTAAGAAGTCCTATTTATATGTGCTGCAGACGTTATGCTACTGAATTCCAGCTAAAATAGGGCCATGGGGATGTGACAAACAAGTTAACATACTGCTACTACTACAAAAAAAATTCAGGAGTAAGTGATTCACAATCTGTAGGTTGTTTGAGCGAGTGTTAAAGGGATGATGTTAGCAGAGTCTGCACTAAAATGGCAAACAGTGCATAGGTGCTCACATGAGTCCTGAACATCTGAAATGTAATTTTCCTAAGCTGTGCATCTTCAACATTAGGATTTTGGACATAAAATCTTTGAAGGTACTGGAAAGGATATTTACCCAGTCATTACAGTCTTAACCCAGCTAATTTCTGATACTTGTACCATTGAACAAGTAAACCTCTAAGGGTTGTAACACAAACCCACATTAAACACCAGCTTTTACTTTCTTTACAGTTCACTTGTGGAAGAATTCAGAAAGACACTCTGTGCTTTATGGCAAGGAAGCCAAACTGCATTTAGTCCAGAGTCTTTATTTTATGTTGTTTGGAAAATAATGCCAAATTTTAGGTAAGTTTTTTTAAAAAATAACAATGTTCTTGATTGCAACCACGTATTGCTGGTGTCCTACTCTAAAATGGGCTGCATCCACAGGATGCACTCTATGCAGCTTTCCATAGGCCTACAAACGTGCTTTGAAAAGGATCTTTGCTTTGATCAACAGTTTTTTGTTCGTCAGTAGTGCTCGCTTTTTCCTTCTGCCCTTCTACCGCATGTAGCAGTGTCAGAGAGGACAGAGATCTCAAATGAGAATCAGTGGTAGCTGTACCTTTGAGCCAGTGCTCTGAAAGAATCAAGCTGTTGACTGGTAGGTAAGTGCCAAGTGCAGGGTGTTGACAGAACCCAGGCTTGGCTGCAATAAGAAAGTGATGTAGTGAGATTAAAAAAGATACAGCACCTACAGGCCTAAATGCAAACATACTGGCTGAAACTTCCTTGATTCTCTCAAAATACTGTAGCCAGCAGCTGGACATGAAATAAGGGCTATAAGAGAAAAATCTTGTGCATAATAAGCATTTTGTGCCCATACTGACAAAACAGACAATAAAGAGAAAGGGAAAAAGAAGGTTACCCAAGTAAACCCAAGTATCGTTCCTCTCCAAGGTCTCCCTGTCCTGGCCCCCGAACTTCTTTCAAAGGAGCACTGAAACCTGTTAGGATATATTGTGATGAAGGTAAGTTGCTCCATGTTCTCAGGTAGTAAAGATGTTCTCTTATCTGTTGTATCTCCAGCAGTGCTGAAAAGATGCTGTGAACACATCTGCTCAATGAGTAACCCAAAACCACAGATCTCTTTATTCTGTTCTTCACACTGCCAGTTATGTTTTGCTTGGCTTATGAGAATCAAGGAAGTTTAATACCAGTAGTTGCAAGCAGTGACCAAAACATTACAGGCAAACAAACATCATCCCTAATGTCTGTGACCGGTTTCCCTATTACAGTCTTCTCTATAATTCTTGTTATACCAAGTGAGGAACCTGTTCACTGAAGTTCCTCAAGCAAATTTTCAGCACTGTGGATTCTATCACAGCTTTTAAAAGAAAAAGTGCTGTTTGTTGGGGTTCTCCCTCTTCCCTTTTCATTCCCAGTTTTCTGGAAGCATGTCCACGATTAATGGATAAGGGAACTTATCAAATGGAGAATAGTGGCAGCTGCTTTTAACAAGTCCCCACTCCCACATGAGCCAGGGAGAAAATTTGTTCAGTGCTAATTGAACCTTGTAAAAGCTAATGATGCTGAAATTCCAGTTCTGTCTTGTGTGCTCCCTGGGAGATGGGGAGAAGGCGGCGGATGGATGGACGTGTGGAAGAAAGATGGAGCCAGCAGCCTGCTAGCAGCACAGCGGCCACTTTGGGGCGTGCTTATGGAGCCTGAAGTGGTGGGACAGGGGAGGACCAGCTGGAAATGGGTTCCGTTGTTTTAGTCCAACGAGATTTTGGTTGTGAAAGTGAAGGACTGTGAGTGCTGCCCTCCCTGAGGAGGGTTATAGAAAAAACTGCTGCTGCTGCTGCCCTCTGTGCCCCTCTGCCTCACACTGCAGCAGGGAGTAGAAAATGCCATTTGTAGTTACTAGAGGCACAACTGCAGGGCCTCTGGGCTCTCCTGCTGCTGTGCAGGTCCTGCTCCCTGACTGCTGTTGTGCTGCATGCCAGGGCAGTTTGCAGCCTCATGCCGAGTTGCAAGATGTGTGTTTTGCTGACTTACTGCCGTATAAATAGTGTGCTCTGTTTTCCTCGTAACTGGTCCTGTTTATATCCTATCCTCTTGCCACTCGGAAAAAGAGTGTTAGGGGTGGGCTTGAATAGATTCAATTCGGGTGGATGGACATCAGTTTTGTTACACAAGCAGACTACTGGAATAACTCTGCTTTTTGCTGAAGGGCTTTAACATCATAATTTATTTTAAACAGTGCATTGTCCATATCATCGTGTCCTTTTAAAGATCTGTATCTATAATTATGCTTTTTAACAAATCCAAAGAATTTTCCATCTATAATTAGCATACTTACATGCAAGTATAAATACATGCACTGGGAGCACAGCCAACATTGTGGAATGATTCCAAGGGTTTATTTGTTGCAGAGCAAGTGTGCCAAGCTCTTTTATGAGGAATTTCATGTCGAAAAGGTGTCTGAAGCAAAGACTTTCCATAAATTTAATCTTCAGCTGTTTAATGTGGTTGCTTATGTGGTTATTGAAAAAATCTGTATTCAGTAAAGTAAGCAAATCCTTTGTTACTTCAGCAACTTCAAAGTCATGCACAATTAACATGCAGCTTTGAAGCAGACTTCGGTTTTACTACTTTGTTTTAACAAACGTATAATTATTTTGCAACTTTGGGACAATAGGTCCTATTTTGGCTGTACAGGACTGTGACCTGTTGAAGCACAGCAGTGTTTCGCTGTGCTGGGTTTTCTGTTGTAAAAGGTAGGCAGTGCTGCCCATGTGTCTCTATACAGACTCCTTGATTTATTTTAAAGCTGCTGGTGAAAGAAAGCATTACTGTAATACTACAAGGTGAAAATACTTATTTTTATTCAATTATCTTCTAGCAATACTTTTGTAGGACATATCTGTGTTCCTCACTAATCACATCAGCCTCACATTGCATACTTTTGTTGCACTGAGTCCATTCTCATTTCTCTCTATCTCTGGATACTCTACCATGAGTCTTAGGGGATTTTCCTTCCCCTGAGCACTTGAATTAAAAACACATTTCTTTTTCCCAGACATTCTTACCTGACAGTTATTGCCAGCACTTAGGTGGGGTAGTGAGGTAGAAAAGGGGAGGGAGGCCTGATAAAACAGCTTGAAAGAATGGATAGGAGGGAGAGGGGAAGCCAGCTCTTGCTGTGTAGGGATTTCTGTAGCTCGGCCTACAACGACCTGCATGTACTTACGTCAGTTTTGCACAAAGCTTTCAGTGTTTCACTATGCATCCTTTCCTGCTTTGTCTCAGTGTGCAGCTTAATGGCAAGCGAACAGCAGTTGTTTGTTGAATTTGATGCATGATTTCGCTTAAATAACTTAAAAGGCACATTTTATCCCGATGGCTTCTCTGTTCTTTTTGCTAAGGTTTGTTAGTGGTGAAGTAATAATGGTGACTGAGCAGCGTTGCTGCTGATGGCACAGCATATGTGAGACTGGAGCCCTGTCCTCCCAAATCCAAATGCTCAACAGATGCTCTGAATACCCCAGCATTACCTCCCTCCCCCAGAAAATGGTGTGTGAGTTATGCAGTGGAGGTGTGCAACTCCAAGCATGGCTGTAGATCTCATCCTAGAAGAAATGGTGCTCTTGTCCTAATTATTTCAGACTTCATATTGGTGCTGAAAGATGCATGTGGAAAACAAACCTAGAGACTAAATTCCTGCCTTTGGTGAGGAGGGGAACAAACAGACAAGCAAACACTTGTACCTGCCAAAGTGAGTGGGATCAGTGACTGAATGAGAACCACTCAGAAATATTAACTCTGCATCCCACAAGAACAATACATTTTGTGGTGTCTTTCTTTTGAATCTTACCAGGTTTGAGATTACAATATATTGACCCTAATCTGCAGGAGATTCAAAGTAGGGACAAATAGTGCCCTGTCTGAATGAGATTCAAAGCAGTTCTACTGAGGTCCAAATCAAACATAGTCAGTACCAAAGGAGGCAGAGGAGAGGCCACTGCTGCTACCATCCATTGTGTATTTCAGTTAACAGGAGCACAGTCCCGGGGTGCACAGGCGGGGCTGGTGAGGCCAGTTCAAAATGTGGCAGCTCTGTTAGCTCAGTGTGTGAGCACAGGGCAGGTGTCTGCTGCTCCCTCGTGTTTTCTCTTCCTATCTAAATTGTGTATTCTTAAAGGTTTCTCCATTCGCAAAAAGAGGCATGCAGAGAGCACGAGTTGCAAAGGACCAGAATCACTTAATTTGTCAGGACATTGCTGTGCTTTTCCAGAGGCTACTTGGAAAACTTTCTTGGTACCAAGTACACATGGAAAGTCTGCTCAGTATGATTAAACAAGCAGAGATTTTTTTTGTGTGACCCTGGTGCTTGCTGTGTGTTGCCTCTAAAGCAATTTTGTTGTTGTTGTTTCCTTTTCTCTTAAGGGGATACCAGCAACAGGATGCCCACGAGTTCATGCGTTACCTTTTGGACCATCTACACTTGGAACTCCAGGGTGGCTTCAACGGTGTTTCACGTTCAGTAATCTTGCAAGAAAATTCTAACCTGTCTGCAAGCAACAAATGTTGCATGTAAGAACTGGTTTTTAATTCCTTCAAAGCCTTCGTGCCTTTGCAGGGGTCTGCATGTGGTGGCTTTGAAATTTCAGATTCAGTGTTCCTTGTTTTAAGTTTTCTTTAGTGCCTCTAACTTTAGGCAGTGCAAAGCTGCAGGTTATGAAGATGAGCATTCTGTAGGATCTGTGTCCTTTCAAAAGGAAGTGTCTTAGATCAGCAATTTTCATAGGTGTGAGTGAGCATATAGGCTAAGTTGTAAAGACATATTAATTCATTAGTCTTTCAGAAATAAAAAACTGTATTTTCTATAACCCATGGAATTCTTTCTTCTCCCCAGACAATATCAGTGTCTTAGGGTGACAGCTGATTGCTGCAGAGGCAAAAATGATGGCTAAGGATTTTGATATTTAAATTGTCAGCAGACCTACTGGATTAATGACTGAGCAGTGCAGTTAGAACTTGGAAGTCAGTTTTCCTGCAGATGATCTTGTTATATTTGTGTATCACTTGACAGTTACAGTTGGTGCTTTCTTTTTCCTGCATAATTTTGATTTTCATGCTACTGTGTACTTTGAAATGGGTGTAATTTGTGTGTTTCACTCCTCTTTCTGTACATCTCAAAATACTGTTGTTTCTGAACTCTGTCCCAGCTATGTTTTCTCTCAGATTGAAACTCTCACAGAGAGAAAACCTTTTATTTGCTTCCGGAAGGAAAGTTGTCAGATCAGCCTGCACATTTGGTCCCTAAGTCCTTAATTCCCTACAGAAAACTTGAGTTCGAGTTTTCCCTTCTATACTGATTAGGACAGAATAAGCAGGCCTGAGATGCAGGGTTTTATAGATGCTTCATTAAGGAAAGCCTAGAGTTCAGACTGTGCTCTTTACTGCATTTATGTTGTGTTGCTGATGCTTAAAAATCCCCCCACAGAATCCTAAAATGCATGTAGAATTGACATGTATTTGAAATCTAAACCATTTTTGTTTTGTCAGCATTTTGAATGTCAAAATCCAAGGAGAATTTAACCTTTGTTCACCTCTCTACTGTAAATTTGTCTTGAGAAGGGCTGTTGAAATGCACAGTGAGGTGGGGTAAGCTGCCCTTCTGGTGAGGTCACGTGCACTTTAATGCCTCCAGTAAAGTAATAAATAGGCTGTGAATGCTCTCTTCTTGTGCATCAGTCCATTTGAGGAGCAATTTCCTCCTGCTCAGGAAGCGTTCAGATGAGCTGTAAAGATGTAGGTGGAATGCAGGTAAGGAACACACGTTTCTGCAAGCTTTAGTGTCAGGTCTGCGAGCACAAAGTAGCAAGGGCAGGAGTTGTATAATAACATAACTTAAAATTTGTTTTGTGTGTTTTTTAAATTGGACTATGAGAAGCAGGCCCATTACACAATCTGCAAAAAAAATTAAGTAGGCGAGTAACGAAAGCTTAGAGAACAATGCTGATACTGCACATTTTTTATCATGTCTTAATGCAACTTAAGCTGTCGTTGTCAGTGAAGTGCAAAAATGTGCTCAAAGAAGTCAAAAGCACATGTAAGAAAGGGTGTAGAGTTAAAACAAAAATATGCTGACCTACCTAAAAAAGAATTTTTGTTTCAGATAAAGCCTTAATTACAGGGTTAAAATCCTGGACCTGTGTGAGTGTCAGGTACAGCTCCACTGTAGAAATGCCCGCAACTGCACCACAACACTGGCAGTTTGAGCATCTGCTTAGAGCACCCCAATTCACCCTTTCTTTAGGTCCAAGATAAAGCAGTGTAGCCACCACACACGTGTGATATGCACCTGGGCAGCTGCAGTGGGCAGTTCTGCCTGGAGCACCCAGTTCCTGGTCCATTGGCTCTGCCTGGCAGTGGGAGGTGTGAGCACCAAACATGGGACAGGTGTTGGGAATTGAGCTCAGGCTTTCTGGCTGACTGTACTTCTCTGATGTGGTTTGTCTAGAAATGGAGCATCTACTGTTGTCACTGCCATTTTTGGAGGCATTCTTCAAAATGAAGTCAACTGCCTAATATGTGGGACTGAATCTAGAAAGTTTGACCCATTCCTAGGTAAGGTGCCTCTAGTGTTCCAAACAATGTGTGACTTGGAGCAGAAAAATAAATCTGAAGCTTGATATATTTAGATGTCACATGACAGACCCAGAGTTTCAACCTGAAAAGACCAGGCATTGTTCTATTCAGCCCTAAGTTTGTTTTTTAAATCTTTGCTTTTCTAGACCTTTCGCTAGATATTCCAAGTCAGTTCAGAAATAAACGTACTAAAAACCAAGAGAGTGGACCAATGTGTACGCTACGAGGTAAGAGAGCTCGGCTAATGAAATCATCCCAGGCCTAAGAGGATTTTCTTTCTAGTCAGAGTATTTCTAATGTATTTCACTCTTCCCAACCACTGATCTGCAGTGTTGCCTCTGGGTGTTTGCTAGGGCACTGTCCTTGGAAGCATGTGCCCGTGCCCATAGTGAGGGTGGCTCTTGGGGGTTCTGCATTTAAACCACATCAGTGCAGTTCAGCAGGTTGGGCAGCAGTGCTGTTACTGACCTTGGTTTTTATAGGATGTTAATTTTTACAGATTTGTGGATATACTTGCTGAAAAATCATGAAATATTCAATAAAACCCTGTTGTTGTCTGTTCACTTTGTATTTAAAGCCAAACAAGCTTTAAAAGTTGACTATTTTATGTTAGAAAGTCATTTATCTTTGTTTGAAAGCAGTTGTGCTGAATGTTGGATGGAATCTTGTTTGAAAGAGGGAGAGATTGTGAATGCCTGTTTTATTCTTTCAAACTACTTCTAGCTGCTTTCAGGAACAGGGAACATGTTGCATGTTACAATATGTTATTGTATTAAAACATTACACAGCTTTTTTGCTGCTCAGATGGATATAACTAGAATGACTGCAGCAGATGAGCACACCTATATTGCTGTATTTGTTGTATTTCATGTTACAAAACTCACTTGCTGTATCTGCTTTTTTTAGATTGTCTTCGCAGTTTTACAGACCTGGAAGAACTTGATGAGACAGAGCTGTATATGTGTCACAAATGCAAAAAGAAACAGAAGTCCACCAAAAAATTCTGGATTCAGAAACTACCAAAGGTTTGTATAAGCATGAGAAGTAACAGTGTGACAAAACGTCAAAGGAAATAATGGCTCAACCAAGACTTCCCCCTCCCCATGACTATTGCAGTGTCCAGCACTGAGTTCAGCCCCCTCCTCTAACACACCTTTTGTAATTGTCCCCCTGTAGGTGCTATGCTTACACTTGAAACGCTTTCACTGGACAGCATATCTGAGAAACAAGGTTGATACCTATGTTGAGTTTCCCTTGCGCGGCCTAGACATGAAATGCTACTTGTTAGAGGTAAGAAGACTTACTGACACTTCCTGCAGGAATTTGTTCCATGACATATGTCTTTATTACAAATTATAGAGGGTACTATTGCGATTGAAGAGTTTTCTGGTTTTTCCTACCACAGCCTGAAAACAGTGGCCCAGAGAGCTGCCTGTATGACCTCGTGGCTGTGGTTGTGCATCACGGCTCAGGGTGAGTACATGGAGCCAGCCTGTTCTCCTGGCACACACCTTCTCCCGCTGAGGTACATGCAGAGTTACTGAAGGGCTTTCTGTCCCTAGGGAATGTAATTTAACTGGGGGAAATAAGATGTAGTTCATGAACTGGCAGGGAGCTAAGCTGAATTAATTTAGATAGATCCAATAGAGTCAGTCCTGTGAATGCTCCCTGGCAGCCTTTGGGGTTAATGACTACATGTGTGAGATAAAATGAAAATAAGTCTAGTGCCTCTACAAGTGAAAAGCCTTAAACCAAGAGGAGGAGTCCGGGGGCCTTCCAGAAATTAATGCCTCATTTTGAAATGCTCACTACAAAACAGGAATATTTTTTCCTCTTTTATTCATGTTGGAAGGTACATTTGCATTTATACTAAAGAAGTGTGTGTGCATGGTTGGAACAACTGCACCCCAAAGATGGGCTGCTGGGCATATTTTGAAGTAAAGTTACTGGGAGTCTTTTAACTTTTCCCAGCCCTGGACAGATCTGTTGAGAGTAACAGTAGTAGGGACAAGACAATGTATTCTTGTAAAACTTTAATTTGGAGAACTTTGAGCCCCACAGCTCAAAAAGGAAGCATCTGCTGTGGAGGGCTGTGAGTACCTTCCTTCCTCAGGCTGCTGGCAGTCCCTGAGCCCCAAGAGATGGTGCCTCAGTGCAGTGTGTGTGTCCCTGACTGTTGTCCCTCTCCCTGCCCCGACAGCGTTGGTTCAGGCCATTACACGGCGTATGCGGCGCATGAGGGCCGCTGGTTCCACTTCAACGACAGTACTGTAACCCTGACTGACGAGGAGACCGTGGGCAAGGCCAAGGCCTACATCCTCTTCTACGTGGAGCGGCAAGCCAAGCCTGGAGCAGAGAAACTTTAGTACCTCCTTTGCATTCTTACTTATCAAGTCCACCGGACAAACATTTCCATTTTTCCATAAATACTTGATCCAAGACTTATTAATTTCATTGTGCACTTTTCAATTTCCTCTTGTGGGTTTTAGTTTTGTTGTGTCAATGGTAGCATTTGACTTACTGAACTTGGACACAAACTAACTTTTTTTTAGTTATACCAGAAAACCTCAGCAGATTTTGATTTGCTGCTTTAGTTGTGATAACTCAATTTTTATATATATAGTTTCATGAAATAGTTATTTGACTTTTTTATATTAATGTTTTCAGTTCTCACTTTCTAAAGGCACATTTACATCAAAGAAACTTTCTGTCCTCCTTACAAGCAAGATTAATGTGCTTCTGATCATGAAGAGCAATACAACTTTGTGCTGTTCTCAGTGCTGTTATGTAGATATGATTTAACCTCTTTAAATCAAGGAATTGTTTGCACGGACTATTTTCCCTCGTGCAAGAAACTTAAACAGTGACCTCTGACCAATCATTCTTTGGCTGCAGAAGAGAGGCGATGTGGCATCATTAACTAGACCAGGTAATTGCTGCTATATTGGTGTGTATTCAGGCTGCTGACTTTCAGGAATCATTGTAAATAAACAGTTGGTTCAACTGTATCAATACTGCAATTTAATTCAAGTATTGCTCAGATACGCTCTGCCCCACCACCCCCTTCAAATTTGAAACAATTATCTTAAAATTACCTGCCTAAATTATGTTTGAGATACATGGTTTTTTTAACTGAACCTGAATTGCATTAGACATCTCTTGCTTTAGACTGTCATCCTGAAATTTGATGTGAACACTTGCTTGAAAATTTGGGAGACTTCCTGGCAGTAGAATCCCAAGTAGAACCCCTCTGTTCCTGGTGGGAATTGGAAGTACAGCCCCAGGGGCTGGGGTTTGTGAGAACAGGCTTAGGTCTAAATGCAGCTCTATTCCATGCCTGCAGCTCACTTGGAAGCAGGTGGTGGCAGATGGTGTTTCAGGTGCTTTGCATGGAATTGTTCTATCGGTTCAAATCAAACTCACGGGAGGATGCTCAGTCTCTCACAGCAGAGCCCTCAGGGGAGGAGCTGAGCCAAGTGTGCTTGTGACTGGAGCAGGCTCAGGGAGCCCGAGCTCAGGGAGCACCTGTGGCATTTACACACTGGCCCAGGGTGGCACTTCTGTTTAGTCTCTAGGTGAACACTGGAGGCATGGTGCAGGTTCTAAAACCTGGCTATGTAATGGAGAAAGACCATGCTAAAAAAAACCCCAACCAGTTTTAGCTCTACTTCTGAAGAGTGGAAGTCAGTTAATATGATGGAAAAGGCAGTCACAAAAACCACTACTGCAAAAGCGAGGAATCTGACAGAAAATGTGAAATTTGATAAATGTTGCATTTCAGATCTGTTCCCCCAGTCCATCCTTTCTAGCTGGCTCCCTTGTGCCAAGCAAGGAGCTGGACAATCCTGAAAGCTCAGTAAGAGGAGAATAAGTTCATGGAGCGTCCCACCACCAAACAGCAGCTTTTAGTTGTGTTAACAGAAAAATGCAGTTGTCTGAAAACACGCAAGAACTCCAGCTGTGAGTCCCATTTTAATTAATGCCTCTGAAGGACACAGAGAGGGGTGGGAGTGGAGCTCAGAGCAGCCTGGGGCACAGGGACTGCACAGCAGTGCCTTGCTCTGGGGTCCTGCTGGCTGTACAGGGTAAGGACAAATCACAGTCACGTGTTTGGTACAGTGTCATTCTTTAAAGTGTTGCACCAGCATCTTAAACCAGGCAAGGGAGAAATTAGCTTAATCTAAAACTGCAGAAATCATTCAGCATAGCTAAGGGGGTATGAATGTGTTCACAGGTTAAGACTATAGCGTTACTGTTGGATACAGTGACATATACCAGGCTGTCTTTTACTTAGGTTGAACAATAACTAGAACTTGTCATTGCTTTAAACTCTAGGTAGTTCGTCACCTTCCATTCCTTACAGGCAGAGCCTTTCTTCTAACCAATGAGAATAGGTTGCTGATACTTAAACAGGCAGAAAATGGGGCAGGTAAAGCATTGTACCACATTCCTGCCCTTCCTGCTGCTCACAGGGGGCTGGGGAGCTGCATCATGGCACCTATAGCTGCGTTTTCTCTGCATGCTGCTTGGACTGGATTCCTTTAGAATTTACCTTTGAGAATGCCAAGCTTAAAATACACAACTAGCTCTGGGCCAGCAGCAGTTTAACTTAAAATAATCAGGTGTATGCAGTGTTCTTGCAGAACAGTGATGTAAATGTGCCTTTTTGTATTTTAAGAAATTTAAATTTGTAATCTTCAGCAACATTCACTTATTTTAATCAGCTTCTACTTGTCAGTAATTGTTTGGGTCAGAGTTACATTCTCACTTGAGCATTTTCTTTGTCCTATTTGCTCTGTCCCATGCAGCTCCTGGGCAGTGGTTGTGTGGGGCCAGCCTGGGAACACGATGCAATCACAGCAGGCTGTCCTTGCAGCAGGTGCTGATCTGGACTCAGCCATATGCTTTGCTGGAACAAGTACATTGTAAATCCTTTCCTAATTTAACTTTCTCCCACTGCAAACCCAGATGGACAGTATGAACAGTTTGTTGTGGCAACACAAGTATTTCTCTTCCTGGTGGAGAACTATGCTTATCCACTGTATTCTATTCAGTGTGGTGTCAAAAGAAAAAAGTAACTGAGCACTGAACCAGTAACGTATACTGCACCTGGCCTAGTATTACATTTTTAACCTAGCTTGTATATCCTATATTTATCTACTAGCTTGTGGGGGGGGATATCTCTTTCATTTAAGCCAAATGTTTCTTTTCTACTTACTGCTGATCATAGTACACACTAGCTGGCAAGAATTTTTTTTCTTGCTTGAGACTGCGCTGCAAGCAGCAACTGCTCTCTACACTTCAAAGACTTGCATATTTTTCACCAAAATGTGTCCAATCAAAGGTTGTCCTTTTGTCAGTAATTGTTTAGCCATGTACACAACTGGAGCCAAGATTTATGTCAATCAAAACTGCAAAATGTCCAGTTCCCAAATGTCAGCAAGAGAGGAGAGTTTAAAACTTTGCGACAGGCAGGGACAGTGGACTTGTATCAAAAGCAGGAGGCCTTTTAGGAAGATTTTACTAAATCAATGGGAAGTGTAACAGGTGGTGGTCAGAAGTTCCCCCAGCAATGTTTCATTACCGATGTGTCTGTGTCTTACTGATGAGGTAATGGGCACCTTGACAACTGATTCCAACGTGCTTTAGGATATTCTCAAGTACTGTAGTGCCATAGTTGTAAGTGTTTACCATTAAAATCTTGTGTGTAATTTTCAGTGAGGATTACTGACTGTGCTCATCTTGTGTGTTTCTGGAGCATTTCCAGAATGAATGTGAATTATATCTCATCAGACTGTGTGTTTATGGAAAATGTGCCATTAAAGTGTCTCCTTTCCTTAGAAAATGAAACTTCTCTTGTCCTTCCACAGGCTTGCAGAACAACACTGGTGTAAGTCCTCTGAACACAAATGGCAGAGTACTGTACCTTGTTCTGGGAAAAACAAAATAAAGCAATTGCAGTGTTCCTAACTCTGTAACACCTCTACCACACTTAGTGTCTAACCCCAAAGAGGACCTGCCATTCCATTTTCAAGGACCTTGTCATCCAACTGCTGTTAATTTTTATGTCAGATTGTCATGTGTCCCCTCTGTCTGGCAAGAGTCCATCCTAACATCCTTGTCATTCAACTTTGCTGGATTGTTGTGTTATTTTGATACTTTTTAATATAGTATTTTTAAAAACAGTATTCCTGTATGTATAACTCTGAGAAGTCTCAACTGTTTAAACCTGCTCACAAAGGTAAGTTCTTGAGAGTTGAAAATGCTAATGGTGAGAATGAAGAACAACGTCTTAGGCGAGCCATTTAAGCTGCTGTTTTCCTGTGACTGCCTTACCTGGTATGTGAAATCTTGTCCCTTTCATGGCTTCATAAAGTACTCGTGGCACTGTCCAGAGCCTGTTTCTGAGGGGGGAGGGGGAATAGCAATCTCCTTATCATTTCAAGAAAAAGATTAAATGACATAGGATGTTAAATCAAAAAGACTGGCAATTGTTGTGAAACACAGCTTACTGTATAGAGTAGGAAGTTACTAACTAAAGAATGAAGCAAAAGGAATTGCCATTTCTTTGTGTAGGCCAGCTGTGTTCAGACACACATGTTTGTCAAGCACTTCCTCAAGCTATGAAGCTACAATTGTTGCAGACTGCAAATAAAATTTCAGATCTTGTTTTTCAGAGTTGAATTTTAAACTGCATTCTCAGGGTAAGAAGGAAAAGCTATAAATTTGGGTCCCGCTCAACCTTGTCCTGTATTAAAACACTCCTAATTAAAATGCCTTAAGTACATAAAGTCTCCCAACTCCTATCTGTGTGCAGGCCATTTGAAAAACTCCCCCAGTACCTCTTTGCTGTTACTTTCTATGGATTTGTTCAATGTATGTATTCTCTTATAGGCAGAAGCAGTCACCAGGCAGCAGGTGACTATAAAATACCTTCAGCTCAAGCATTTTTGCTTCACAAGCAGGAATGTTAAAGGGATGCTTATTGCTTTTAATTCCAACCTGTCCTTGCTGTAGCTTTATTTTTCTTCTAGGAGCAACTTTCTGCTACGCTTCTGTACAACAAATACTTTTACCCAGAAAACCGCTTTCATATCTCCTTTTTCCACCAAAGGGTGGAAAAAAGGTTTCTATGGTAACAGAACTAAACCTACAAAACCAGACCAGCCCAACTTGTAAATTCAAGCAATAGAAGACATCTATTAAAAGCACAAGCCCACAAGGAATGAAACATAGCCTCGCTCTTTCCATGCGTGGCTGCTTCTGTGTCATTGCTTCCCTCCTGCAGAAGGTGGGGACACAGCCAGCTTTGTTTATAGAATCACAGCTCAGCCACAAATAACAGCAGCCAGGAAACTGCCCCTACCTCTGAGGCTTGTAAACTGAACTTCAGACTGTGTGCATGCTTCAAGGCACCCAGAGAATGTTTCAGCTCCTTTTAAAAAACTCTGAAAGTTCTATTATCCATGTAACAATCCTTGAACATGAACCAAATGTGCAACCTCAGAAAATCAATGAACAAATAGAGATTAGAAGTGTTGTACTCTGCAAAACCAAACTGCTGCTCAGAAAGCCAAATCTCCCAAATGGGAAGCACTGACAAAGATATGCCTGGCAGCTGTAGCTACAGCCCCACTCCACTCCCCACTCCCTCCAGCAACTCGGCAGAAGAACTTCACTAAACTTCAGGACAGTCTATAAGGGGAAAAAAAAAAATCCCTTTTAAGGAAGCATTTCATGAGAGTCAAGTTGTACATGCCCATTCCATTCCCTTGGACAAAGGGAGCACAAGCTGCATACATGGTTCTTTTCCTTTCCCTGTTCTGAGCTTCTGCACCAGTTGTTAGCCAAAAATAAACCCCATTCCACAACCATATATGTGCAACAGCCTCCTAGTGAGTGCAAGCCCCCTCCAGCACTGCTGTTACTCCATGAGGCCAAGAGACTCTGCCACTGCTGCCGGGCTATGCACATAACCCAGCTCAACCGGGAATGCCTTTTGCATCTCTTTTCCTTTCTGGACAAAAACAGTAGGAAAAATTTAGCAGAAACATGTCACAAGTTGCTAGAAGTGTTTCAGGATCCTTTACTGTGGTCTTTGTTGAACTTTCATTCTCCAGTGGAACTAAAGAAGGATAATTTTCTCCTGGGACCTGCTTTAAAATACTTATCCATCTGCTGGTATTCAGAGAGAGTCAAGGTGTGTAACATTGAGGACTGGATGAAAAACAGTTTCCAGAAAGACTTCTGTAACAGGCATGAGAACACTGTCAGTGATTTTTTACTAGACGTTTGCAACAGGTACGTTCTGTGGGTGTGAGTGTGCAGTAACTGCCTTGAGTGAAGTGAGAGTTATTTCAAATACTACCTAGCACCTGCCTGAAATGGAGCATGAAGTACATGAGTGCTTTGCCTTAACAATTTTAGTGTAATGTTCATTTTACAGGGGCAGTAGTGTATATACTTCATACAGATTTTCCTTAAGCCTACTTTTTCCTTCTATTTTTCTAAGAATTGGTAATTAATACAGGAAAGTGCACTCCTGCCTCCCACACTGCTGCTCAGCTGAACTGCACCATTCTGGCAGTGTCTGGGGGGTGCCTGGAGTACAATCCTGATTTCAAACAGTGAACATACCTCATAACAACCAAGTTCATTAAACATGTTACTAAATGTCAGCTTTAGTTCAGTCTAAGAAATAAATATTGCTATTATACTAACGCTTAAACTCTTAGCTGCTTCTAAACTACAGTAAGGGAAGAGAAATGCCACCGTGGAAAAGCAGCTCTGGGTGCATGGCTTTTCTTGTAACAGCTCTGCTGCTGCAAGGCAGCTCTGAGGAAAGAACAGAGCAGTTACAGGCGGAGGCTCTCTGCGGTAGAGCCAGTCCCACTCTGTGTGGGTAACACCAGGGCTGGCCCTGGTCCCAGAGCAGAGCCCAAGGGCCAGGGTTGTGCCTCCCCTGACATGGGGCACCTGTGCCACAGCCGGCCCTCAGCTTTGGAACAACAACTGACAAAAGCCAACAAATTATGGGCTACTGACAGGAGAGTGTGTCTTGGTGAGAGCCAGCAGCAGTGCAATCTCAAAACAAGGACTGAAAGGCAGCTTCAAAACAGGGATTAAACTGAAAGTACTACATTTCTGAACTGTTCTAGAACAATTGATAAAAATCTGATTAAGGAGGGATCAGCACACCTTTGGCTACAAAGGATAATACAAGGTCCTGCCCCTTTTTGCTGCAACCCATTGAAAGCATTCCTAGTCAAACAAAATTCCTAGCATTATGTACAAATAAAAATGCAAATTAAATATCCAGCTTTTCTCCCTGAGTTTGAAGTAGTTTTTTTCTGTTAGAGCCTTTCTTGACCCTGCCAGCTTTTTTCTCCAACTGCTCATTAACAGAAAAGAGTTAAAAGAAAAAAAATTCTGCCTAGAGGTGTCACGAGAGCAACGTTACCACAGATGCTCTATTTAGCTGAACAGGTGGATGCTGAACTGCCACTGCCAGGAGAGGGGGCTGAGCCAGGAGCCAAACACGGCACTCGTTTGCAGGCTGCTGCACAGGGCACTGCTCAGCTCAGCAGCTGCTCCAGGACAGCTCCTGGACATCATCAACACCCCACTGGGGACAGGCCTTTCCTGTACTTCCCCAGGGCTACCCAAGCAGCAAGAAAAAGCTTTTTTCATTTGCTGCATCATTGTTTATAACAAGAGTTGCCAGTTTCAGTGACTCAAAGCAATGTTTAAGAGCTGTGTGGGGTTCAAACATCAACACTCCTTAGGAAGCAGCTGGCACTTATTCAGTAAATCGAAGGAGAGAAAATATATCCATAATTCCTGAAAATGAAGAGTGGGAGTGCCTTACTTGCTCATGCTCAGCATGTCTGCGTAGCAGTCTCTTCTCTCAACTGTCCTCCATCCTGAAATGAATCTCCTCTATACTGAGTCTCCACTGGCTGTGCCTGGAGAAGCACAGCACCATCCAACTCCTTAAGAAAAAACAGTGCAGCCACAGCTTCAATAGGCTTCCACATCCCCCTGGTGCACTCTGCCAGCTGAGCTGGAGATGTTGCTACCAACAGAAAAAGCAAAGGAGGTAAGCTTTGCCTTTAGTAAAGCTGAACATTAAGATTTACGTACACCCTCACCTACCTGTGCCTTGTTGCCCCTCATGAAGAGGAGGCATTTTTCCAGCCTTCATATTTATTCTTGATGCTATTTGGTTCTCCAAGCTCTGTGATTTATTTCTCCCACCTCACCTGTCACCATCCTGCTTTCAGATGTCCAAATCTGCTGTCTCTGACCCTCTCTGGATGTGGCCACGTTACAGATGACTGCATTTTGCAGGTCCTCAAGAACTGCCCAAACCTGAAGAGCCTCAAACTGGAGAACTGTGTGCGGATCACTGACCACACACTGGAGGCAGTGACTCTCCACGGGGGATCGCTGCGAACGCTCCACGTGGATTTCTGCCGCAACATAACACAAGCTGGACTAGAGAGAGTCAGGCAGAAGTGTCCTTCAGTAATGCTGAGAGCAGAGAGAAGTGCTAACATGATCCCAGACAGTAAGCCAGAAAAAAAGCTGATGCTTGAAAAAGCATCAAGAAAATTGGTTCAGCTTTAAGTGCAGCAAAATAATCACTGTGGGTATTTTACCTCACTCTGGTAGCAATGAACTGTGGCTACTTTCCTGGATTCTGGTCAAGTCCAAATAAATGGTTGTTTTGTAAAGGGTGTACTGGGAAAAGGCATGCATCTCCTCCTGGACAGGCTTAAAGGAAAAAAACGTTTGCTCTCTGTTATTCCTTGAAACTGGAAAACCCTGCATTGCTGTCACAAAATGCCAGACCTGCTGAAAACTGCAGTTCTGGTACCCTCCTAGTGCAGATGCACCTCACTCAGAAGAGGGAAGCAGCAGTGTGTTTATTGAGGCCAAATAATTTGACGAGTTCAATAAATTTTATGGACTTTTTAAGAAAGTTTAACAGTAATTTGACAAGGTGCAATAAGTTTGATGGCAAGGTTCACCTGACTGCATGGAAGAAACACACAGAGAGAGTGAACTGAGGCAGAGTGAGTCACTCAGGGACCTGAGAATACAAACATTAAGGAAGAGCTTCCCACTGAGTCACGAGGTTCAGACTGGACCCTGCACTTTTGAGACTCCTTATGTAATGAGCAAGGGCATAAAGCCACAGCAGAGAAAGCCTGAGTCACTGTAGGATTTTCACAAATTTCAGGGCAAGAGTGATTAACAAACTTCTGTTAAAGGGTATATCCAGATAGTCATTCCATCCACTAAGGGGAATAACCACTCCCTGAAAGGTCTTTCTAGCAAAAGCAGAGTGCTGGCCACCAGCACTTCCTCAGTGGTTAACAGTGGTAGCTAATTTACCAGGCTTTCTTATTAAATGAGGGAAGCACGGATTCAAGGCACACAAAACAGTTTGACCCTCTGCATGATGTACTTACATAATATAACATACACCAAGTTATTTTGTAAAGCTGACATTAAAGGAAGTGCAATATGAACACATGCTAGTTCAGAGAACTAACCCACAAGAAAAGACAGTGACTAACAGCATGTAGCTTTAGATGCTAAATTAGGAACACACTACAGGCCAGCTCTATATGAACACCCATTTCTCATTGCAAAGTATAGAACCAGTAGCTATTTTCACCCCAAAGCACAAGGCTGTCCCCTTCCTACACATTGCACTGCTACCTGGAAGTGAAACTTTTTTTTACATGCTTTTGATGCTATGCCACCATCTACAAAATCTGACACCAAAGACGACTTTACAGCTCTCAACATAACTGAATATACTTACTTCTCCTTCCCATCCTGGTTAATTGATCCACAGATATCCTTGGTACTCTCTAATTTGGCTAAGCTAAGAAAAAATTCACATTTTATGCATTACAGCAACTTAGTCAAACAATGCTGCAATTCTAGAGAAGTACTTGATCGGTATGAGTATCCGTAAGAAACATTCACCCAGAAAACCAATGAGGAAAATAAATTATTGCATCTTCATTGCTTAGAGATATTTAACAGCATAACACTGTAAAACTGGTATTTCATTAACTCATTCCTAAAGTTTAAGTAGGGCCCTTAAAGTAAGGAAGAAAACTGGAAGTGTGGACAAGGACAAACAGCAATCCTCAGCCAGCACTGACAGCTTGGAAAGGACATTGCTGAGCTGAACAAACTTACTGTGATGTGGAAATTGGGAAGCTGACACAACTCGTACCTCGGATACACACCACCAGTTCCACGCACTGCTGACAAGCCAAAACAAGGTAGGAATTTATACAATCACAGCAGTAAGCAAAGACCTCCTTGTGCCACCAGCTCTCCCAGCACTCTGTGGTGAAAGACACGTCTCTGTAGGTGTAACAGGAACAGATTTTCAAGTAACTACAAGATATGAAAGCACATCTGCATCTGTCTATGTATTACTTAAGCGTTTTTGCCAGTTTCCTACAAGGACTGTGGGGGGCAGGGTATTTTGTAGGGTTTGTGGTTTGTTTGGGTTTTTAGTTTTCTTTTATAGAGCTAAAAAGGATCTTGAAACACTCCCTACTTGGTTTCTTTGCCTGTTTGTATAGAAATGCTCTGACTCATTACTTTGCTCTTCCCCTCCTGGAATGGGGATATTTGTTCATAACATGGTAAAGTCTGAACAGGATTGTGTTGATATATTTTCTCGGCATCAATAATGAATTTTCTTACTTTGCAATCCAATTTGAAGTTTGAGTATAGAAAATGATTACATTTTACTTAGATATTATACTAATAATAATACCATACTAATAATTAAACCATACTTAGGGTATTATGGAAAGATGGAAACATGTCTATGGTTTTAGCTCCAAGCCATTACAATTCCACCAAGCACAATCCTTTAAACAACATCCGCTCATTTTACTGTAAAGTGCCTCTAGAAAGATCTTCATTATCCAGGAAGCCAACTGCACAGCCCATATAAAACTGCCATTTTTAGGCACAGTTCTATTACTTTCTGTGCTGATTGAAACAGGCTGACAAATCAGTGCCACTAAGTCAGACACATCAAGGAGGTGTAGAAGGCAATAATACAGGACTTCATACAGCAGTTTCCCCATTTATTTACATACTGTATTTTTTACCTATTACACCTATAAATTTAGGCCAAGATGCGAATATACATCCCCACAATACAGAGATGGGACACCAAAATCTCAGTCCAATTTGGAACCTAATACACAATGAGGCAGGAAACCAAGTCTGCATTATTTCAGAGCCCTGAGACCCCCCCTTCCCCCCAAAGGGGGAAGGCTGATCCCCCTCAAATGTTTCACATTGCAGTGTGGTCTTTGATCATAGCTAAAAATCTTTAGCCTTTTTCAGGAGCCAACAACTAGTCCTAACTGACCGAACTTCACCAGATAAAACCAAGATTTGCATATTTTTACAGCTTATCGAGCCCTCCATTTGAGCACTGTCAGCTGGCAGCAATACAGCAGTTCAGTCTTGGACAACCAGAAAATTTCCCAATCAATCCTTGCTAACATACAACAAACACGTGAGAGAACACAACAGGAATTTCTACCCTACATGCCAGACTCAGATGGACCAGTCTTGCCCCACATGAGATGACACTAATAAACATTTTCACCAGCCCTCAGTCCCTACAGCATCTTCCCCAGGAGTTCAGGGAGGAAGAGGCTGGGGGACAATGCGGGCAGAGGAGCTCTGACTCACCTGGGGACAAACTCTCCCCTTTTCCTTCACCCAGGTCAGTCCTGCTCCGAACACCAAGCAGCGTTTGGAGCTTGACATCAATGATGTCTTTTATAGAGACAGTGGGCAATTATCTATTACCCAGCACTTTCCTAAGGCACAGAGCAGGGCTTTCTTTGTGCAGTACCTTGCTGTCCTAATCAAACAGGAACATCAAGCACAGCGTAAGCCAAACCATGCTGATCATAATAGCTACTGCAACAAAATGAGACCAAAGGCAAAGCTAAAAATGTGAATAAAATCCACAGCCTCGACTACTACCCTGTCAATTCCATTTTAATTTTTTCGGACTCTGAGCAGTAATCAACTACATCAATGTGTCTATTAAAAAATATTATTATTTTGCTCAAAAGATTTAAAGTTTTCTGAATCAAGGTGGCAGCATGTTGTTACTGCCAACAACTACTCTGGAGGAGCAAACTGTTTAAACAAAAAGCAAGAAGGAACCAAGCACAACATAAACTTGTATTGCAGCAAGAGGAATGAACAGCAGTACACCCGAACTAGGCAGGGCCTCAGGCCAGGAGAACGCAGAGCACGGGGCTACACAGCAGAGTCCAGCAGGATAAACATTTTAAGATGCTTCAAATGTCACACCCTGTCTAAACACTGTAAGACTATAATTTCCTGAGACAAAATAGAAAAGTATGAAGACTGAGTAAACCAACCACACTTCACAAATGCATACAAGCAACCGATTCTTGAATTTGCTTTATTTTTCTCTGCATAAGGAACCCTGCACAGGCAATTCAAATTAAAACAAAATAAATATGTGAATATTCATGTAAAACTGTCCTGGCTAATGAACAATTATACACAATGTACAACTCTTCATGTTCACTGGGAGGGCTTACAAATGTACTATTCCCAACAAAAATGCACCAAAATGTCTCCATGCAAACTTATCAAAAGTGACCAAAAAAGGAGAAAAAACTTACCGATCATACTTTTTTGTTTTGTTTTTCCTTTTTTCTTTTTTACAATCACAAAAAAATAAAAACATCTAATTTTTTGTTACATTTAGAGTAACTAAAATGTGGCCACCATCTATTAACATCTGGTTTTATGCTCCTAAAACATCTATGGTTACTGTAAAATTATGTCAACGATGAATTGGACTTAGGGCACTATTTGTAGTAAAAGGAAGATGATTTTGTTCACAGAACGTTAATAATCTGTGTCTGAGCCCTCTGCATTGTCCACATTCCGGGAGAGCATGTAATTGTCCATGTCTATAGACCTGCAATTATTGATTGCATAGCGCAAACGCTCTGCCATGATTAGTTGACTGGAGTAAGGTGGGAGCCTCAGTTGAAAGAAACAAGTCTGTGAGGTAGGCAAGCTGTCGTAAGGCTGTGGAAATGGATAAAAGGTGGGTAAGTTGTGAATGAAGTTAAAAATGCAACATATATCCACATTTCACTGCTTCTTCCCTCCCTTGACTTTATCATTTGCATAACTCTATCTCAAATTCCTTTTAAGAAGCAGACTAACCTCCTTTGTTTACAGCATTTGTTTCATCCTTGTTTCAAGTATGTCCAAAACTACTGTATCACCTACTCTGCAAATAACTCAACCCACTACTGGAATTCAGCCTTTTGGAAAGTTGATCACACTGCTGTTTAGCAGCCCACTGCAAGATATCAAACAATGTTCATATTACATACCGTAGCGTGCCTTAACATAAGGCAATCTGAGAGACACCTAACCAAAGATGACAGACCAACCACTGTTAGCTGAGATTTTGTCAAGTTTTTGGTTCATGTTGTTCACAGAGAATGTGCTTTCACTGCACAAAACCCCAAAGTAATTCCAAATGAATGCACCCTGTACGTAAAATAATACACTGTAAACTCACTGCAGTGGCTTTAAAACATTAAGAGTTCACTAGTGGTCGTATGTTGCCACTTACAAGAAATTAAAACTTAAAAACAGAATGAAAATTACTAAATGAAAAGAGATTAGAACAGTTACAGCAGACAAAGGTTTGTTTCTTGTCTTGATCTCTAATCACCAATTGCACCAATGAAATTGAAGATGTAATTCATGCAGCCTGTGTCCTTCTACACAACCAAAATGTTTGAGTTTATTAATTCAGAGCATATCCCATCCCATACTTTTTCTGTAAATTTACAATTATGGAAATTGTCTCCTAGTGCCAAAGCACAGACTATACTAGAGAGCAAATAACAATAATAATAAAAATAGTAATAATAAACCATGTCTTACCCTATCAACCTTCATTATTTGGAATCGCTGAGAAATATCAGCTGTGTTGGCTGGCAATCGAGATCTTCCCGACACAAACCTCATGAAAAGGACTCTCTCCTCATTTGAAAATTCTTCCAGGGTGTGCCAGAACCACTGCACCAGCTGATGCTGCTCATCAACTTCTCTGTATCGAACAACCTTCTTCAGAACCTCAACTGATATCTCTGGCATTCCACAGACCATTTGCTCCAACTGCTTGGCAGTCAGAAGAGACAGCAAAGGAACGGGAACAATCCAAGACATTCCTTCCCTGACAGCAGCCACCTGTTGGCCAAAAGCGGGAGAGACGTTTGAGGAGCAATTGTCTGATCTCTGCCACTTCCTGGACCATCCAAACACAAAAGTAACTTCTCAGCTGAGAAATAGCATCGAGAGACAGAATTACCAGTATCTGCCATATACAGCTTCCCACACACACAGCCCCTGCAAGGGCTGTATTGTTTCTCAAAATCCTGGATAATATTACAGATATTTTTAACTGTAATTGAACACTAATGAACGTGTTCTGATCCAAAACAGAACTACTTAAAAAAATTACAAGCTGGCAGCACAAATAATGATGGCTAAACCAAGAAACTGTGTAAATACAAAAAAGGCGTTGTTCCAGCTCAGATGTATGGTGAGAATGCTGTACTTGTTCTGCAAGACTTAGGATTTGGTACCTCTGATGAGGAAGCTGTTTTCTAATGCAGATAATATCACACAGGCATGTTTACTTTGTAATTAGAATACTGCTTTCACAAGGGTCACTACTCAAATGACAAAATACACAGAACTATGCAGATAGGTAATGAGCACTTCCCACAACGTACCATGAAATATTTGCAGGATTTATGTTATAAAAGAGAAACAGTTTCAAGTTAAGCAAATGTTTGTCAATAATATTTACTTTAGCCAATCTCTGTGTTATTCACACGTCCAGTTACAGCACTCAGCATGCAAAATTGCAGCTTTTTTTCTCAAGTGGGGCTACTCAAATGGAAGACCAGCTCTGATTTCTAATGCTCTTTTGCCAACTGAGCAATTACTGAGATAAAACAGCACTAAATTTTAAAAAAGAGCCGAAACAGTTTGTGGGGGAAGAAAAGACATGGAGACCCAGAAAGGTGCAGAAAGGCAAGCTTTCCTTACCACTGAATAAACTGTAATGGAAATAGGCACAAATCACCCCCTGTTCCCACTAACAATGGGGCCGGGTCACAACGAGGTTCTTACCTGCCGGTCCATTTCATGGAGTCTGTACTCAATTGCCCTCTCCACATACTCTTTCCTGTTTGAAAAGGTAAGTGGGATACTGTTCCCTCCAGGGATTATGGGAACCATTTTACCATCAGCACTTTGGCCAACAAAAGAATCTAAAGGAATCATCTGTTATGCAAAACAAGAAAAGCACAAGTCACTCCAGTGATCCAAGTGCAGCATTTTACTAAAAGTCACCTAGAACTATATATAGTAAGATCACAAACTATTCTAAACACACACAAAGTGCTTGTTATCCCAAGAATGGAGATTGAAATTATACAAATACTGATGTGAAGGTCAATCTGATGAAGTAACTGCTTTCAGAATAAACCTAAAAGCACAGACTTTCTTATCTTACCTCATGGAAATTTTCTTCAGTAATCCCACTGTCTTCAATGTGAAGAATGCTGTTGAGGGTCTGCACATAGAGCAGATCTACCTCCTCCAAATCCTCCAAGATGAGTGGGATACAACAAAGTTGCTTCCAGACCATTGGAGCCAAATGAAGATCTAATGGCTTTTTCGTACGAATAGCTACACCCATGAGAATGCCCAAGAACTTAAATTGCATCAGATGTTCATCTAAACATGCTGAAGGGTTAAAGAGAAACCTGAAAGGACAAAGAAGCAGTGAAAAGAGTATTATTTCTATGCTACTTCATTATAAGTAAAACAGAAAACACTTCTAAGCACGGCACAGTAACTGCCAGCACACTTATCAGCAAGAGCTGTCCAAATAAGACTACTGTTATCTTTAGCTGTTAGAACACTGGAGGGCTGAGGGAGGCAGAACTCCTGAGCACGAAGCCTGGCATCTTGATGTTACTCTGAATTCTACCATCACCAATCCACCAAGCCCATGTTAAAACCATACCCTCCCTCCACAATAAAGTAACATCACAACCTGAAAGAAAAAATATACTAGAGACAATCGTGAAGTCTCATCATTTGGTATAAAACAGTCAGTAGAAGATTTTGATTTTCACCCACTACCATCTGCAATAAAAGCAGGTCCTGGACAACTTACCTATCCCTGTTGTAGCCTACTTCAGCTGTAGCATTTGGGGAAGGAATAAGCAGGTCTACTATTCCAGTTTCCAGTTCCTTAAAAATTAAGAAGAAAAAGCCTTCTGAGAAAGAGGGAAAGCAAACTTATGACAGAACTATCAAGACGTGATAGCATTACAAGACCGAGTATTTTGCTACAGTGATGATTACTCCTTACAAATTAATGTGAAACACTGAGAGAAAGTAAATGGCAGGATCAACGGCAGGATGATTTTAAGTAATAAAGACATGTTTATTTCAAGACCTGACTTTGTCAGACTATAATGGTTTTTTTCCTGCGACTGGACTGTGATACATTCCTGTTACATGTTTCCAAAATACTCACAAACGTACCTGACACATTTCTGTAATGGTATCATCAAACACTCCACCTGCATCATCAGCTCCTTCTCCAACCAGTTTCACTTTCCAGGCACGGGAGGGTAAGCGAAGGTCTGATGCATTCAGCTTTACCACTTGCCTTGCTATCTGTACAAAAATCGGCTTGCACTTCCGACCCCTTTGGGGAAAAGAGACACAGCCATAAATGTAACTCATAATTATGTAAAGGCTACTGATTATTGTTAACTTGATTAACAAAGCTGTACAGAGAGGGCTCAGAATGCCAAAACAGAAGGAAACGCATGGATATCAGTATTCACATGAGGTGTAACCCAAGGCCTGTGAAAGCAGTACTGACCTGGTGGATATCCTTTTCACAGTGATCTGGGGCCCGTAGTTCTTGCCCTGCACCATGGTTTTGCCTATGGAGCGCACCATGGGCAAGGTGTACACCCGTGGTGCCAGCAAGGGCCTCAGCTGTCCCTGCACTATTCCCCATGTTCCAGCATTGTAATGAGATGTACTGTTCTGCAATAAAACAAGAATGAGAATAAACGTATCAACGAAGGATATTAATTCCATTCTTTACAGACTAAAACCCTTCATAGCAATGACTGCCACTTCAATGTTTCAGGAAACAGGTCAGCACTTTCTGGTTTTGGTTTTGAGGCTAGTAAGCTTTTGGAAACCAGAACATTGACATGTCAGTGATAGCATAAGTGAAAATGTCAAGCAATACCTTCATGAAGTTTGCTTTATTCCGGAATTACTTATTTAAAATTTTTTTTTTCAAACACTATTATAGAGCCTATTACTAAGGTCCATCTAGATCTGGTCAGAAACTCTCCAGTAGAACAACACAGCCAAGTCAGTTTTTCAAAAGGAATTTTACCTGGTTATTGGGACTGAGGTTAAGTAATCTCCATGAAGAGTACATGAGGTCAGAAAAATGGTACAGCAGTCTCAGCCTCGCTCTCACTGTATGAATGCTCACTTCTTTCAGTGCCCCATACTGGGGTGGAATGGCATCAGGTAAACCAAGCTGCAAAGGCACCGAAACACCTGCCACAGAAAGAGAAACAAAGCACTGTTTGAGAAAGGGGATCTGTATTGCTTTGGCTGGGATGAAGTTGATTTTCCTTGCAGTAGCTTCCACAGTGCTCAGCTGCCTACTGGGATTACATCATGACAGAAGCCAAATTGCGAGTAAGATAATTTGGATATCAAACAAAACCAGGTATGGATATAAAACAAAACCAAGTTTGTCCCAAATATTCAGAAATTCTCTCACACCCCAGGAGACACCAAGACTAAAGAAAAGGCCACACAAAATCTCAGTTGCTCACCTGGAGCTCGAGGTGGGACAGGGGGAGCTGTCCAGGCAGCGCTGTGGCAGCGGCCAGCTGAGATCTGCCGCACGTTCTTCCCCTGCAGCACCGTTACCAGCGTGGGCTCTCTGACATGGTTGGTGTGGCCCAGCCCCAGCTGACAAAAGGGAACAATCAACAACTGATGATATTTCTAAAACTCTCCAAGCAAAAACTGAGAGCAGATGGTAAAAAATTATATTTGTTTACAGCATATATTGTAATAAAGACTATTTACCATATACATATATTTTTTCACCTTTTATTTTTGACAAAACACTGCACATAATGGGAATAACAGATCCAGGTGTCAAAGAGACCTGAAAATAGCTGGAGACTTCTGGAAAAATCTTTCCCAGACTGAGGAACTGATCCATGCTGCTAAGTCCTGTATTGCAGTCTTTCATACACAGACAACAAAGCTCCTACATTTCCTCTGTGCTATTTAAACACCATTTTTGTTCTAGCATGTACTGACTTTAAAAAAAATCACTCCTTTCCAAAGGGTCATTTATATTTTCACTATGAAAAGCATCTAAGGAGTTCGCAGATCTGACTGACACCAACCTTAAGTTTTTTTATGTTGAAAAAACTGAAGACAGCTCAAGAATTAGGAGAAAATCTGCAATTTTTTAAAAAAGGTTGGATTAGAATAATTTGGGTAGCATGTTCTGCGTGCTTTCCCAAACTGCGACCACGTAAGAGCACAGAGAGTAAACAAGAAAATAATGGAAACTGCCTAAAACACAATCATGCTGAAGGGTGAAGGAGAAGCATGAAAATAAAAGCTTTCTTTTCCACCAAAAGGAAGCTATGCCAGGCACACGTGTGAAGTACAATGAGAGGCTCCCGAAGGTCAGGAGCAGAGGGAACAGGACGTACCTGGCCTTCGGAATTGCTGCCCCAGGCGTACACATCCCCCGTGGAGGACAGGGCCAGCGTGTGCTCGGCTCCCACAGCGATGTCCTCGATGAAGATCCCAGCCAGCACTGGCACCTGCTGTGGCCGGTTGTGGTTGCGGGCACGGCCCTCGGGCAGACCGATCAGGCGATCTGCAAGGGCAAGCATGAGGCTCCAGGGGCAAGCAACACTCAGGGGGTATTTCACTACAGGCACAAGTAGGGGAGGGGCAGAAAGCAATTCTGTACAGTCCTGGGACTGGGATACAAGGGTAACCCTTTAGGGAGAAAGGGCACAGGTATTTCCTGCAAAGCAGTGTTGCCTACAGTGCTCATTTATACTGCTAAAGCTGTCGTGTCCATGTTCAGCCTGAAACAAGACCAAATTCTGCTAAACCACGATCTCTAGAACTAAGTGTATGGGTTTGTAACAAACATGAATTAATTGACTTGAGAAGTTTCTGCATGTTTCATTCAGTGCACATGGAAATCCTCCTACCCAGATTGTTAAACATGTGTAGGTATGTGCTTAATAAGACAATGTAAACGTTTAAGTTTTTGGATGTGTGAAATTCAATGACTTTTTAGGAAAATGCTCTTCAAAACGTAAAGTAGTAAAATGAAAGGTTGTTCTGAGATCAAACTAGACAGAGCTACAAATCTGGATTTTAGGTGTATGTTAAAATTACGTTGTTGAAGTTTCAAAATTTAGATTAGATCAGCATGTGTCTAAAAAGTAGCATTAGGTCAGTCTTAGAAATATATCTTAATATTCTTCCTTTTCACTTGCAATATACACAAGAATAGATTGAAACATCCAAAAAGCAGATTGTCTTACCTTGGCCAAAAGTATACACGTGACCATCTTTTGTCAGTGCAACAGAGAACTGAGTTCCACAAGCAACTTTTTTTATTCCAATTCCACAAAGAATATCCACTTTCTATGGGGTAAAGTGAAAGGAAAACCAGCTGTAGTATTACAAGGACATAAACAGATAGCAAACATGAATTTAATCTGTAACTCCTGCTTCCAGAAAAGAAATTTTTTTATTCCCACTGTGTAGTGCACACATTGTAGGATCATTTTAATTAACGCTTGAAAATTAATACAGGGAACAGAAACAGATGTTTGCTTTTTTCAATGGAATTAACAACTTATTCTATGTACAGTGATTCAAAATACCTTTTTTTTCTGGGCGTGAGGGGGAGTGGCATGGGAAGAAGCAGAATGGTGTACAAACAACCTTCTCCCCACTTTCCAAAAGAAGAAATCTCTCTTCTCTAAGATAAACCTCAGATTTTCGCTACTTGTACTGCTACTGAGATACAGTCACCATGATTTACATGAAATTCTTCAGAGTACCAGGCTCAGCATAATATGCCATCAGAATTATTTGTGCCAGGTTGTATAACATCAGCATGGAATGAATAACGTAACTTCTGGAAATCCCACTCTCAACACTGTGCAACACCTTGAACAGCACTGAAAGTTTATGCAAAGAATCACTTCCCCAGGAATCTAACCTGTGGTGAGGACTTTGCAGTGGAATTTCCCAAACCGAGTTTACCATAATCTCCATCTCCAAAAGCCCAAACCATTGAGCCATCTGTTGACACAGCCACAGTGTGATTGAGGCCACAGGCCACCTGGGGGAGAGAAATGATGTTATCACCACTGCTTTTGCTGACTTACTAACTCAAACATACCAACTACCTTTAAGAAGAAATATTGTGTTTTAAAAATAACTATCCCTGTAAAACCACTAAAACTTCCATTCCTTATTAGAGTGTTTTAAAGACACTTAGGACCACAGTAGTATTTTTTCAACACTTGCTTCCTCTCAGCTCATAGAACCAAACGATAGTATTATGCCACACATGTTCCTTGCTTAAAAATACAGACAATCTCATAAATTCTTGCTTAAAAATGCCTAAATCTTGAAATGTTAAAATCATGGCCAATTTTGCAGAAAGAAAATCAAGACAGCCAGGAAAGTAACTATTTTTAAAATGATGCATAGTCAAATTCTGCCATCATAATCAAAATAAATGCCAAGGTTAAAACCAACAACTGAGCACTTAAATATGTTAAAAACATGAGCTTTAAACTAAGATACATTGCTAATTTGAGATAAACCATGCCTGGCCAATCTGGTAACCTTCCAGCGCCGTCACTCTTTCTGGAAGTTTCTTATTGGAAGTATTTCCAAGCCCCAGTCGACCATAATCGCCATTTCCAAATGTAAAAAGCTTGCCATCTGCTGTCACCACAGCTGAGTGTTTGAAGCCACATGACATCTGGAAGCAAAGAAAGCATTATTTTTACACATGTTTTAGATTTGGGTGGGAGTTTATATTGACTATTATGTGTGTATATATATAAAATACCTTTTTCAACCCTAAAATATATTCCTTTTTAAAGAGCTAAAAAATGCAGACATTTTAGTATTAATGATTTCTCCAGCAACTCATCTCTTATCCTTTTCAATGGTAATGTTATGCAGGGGGACCAGAGGATACTTGCATGAAGAATTTGATGTGTGATTATCTAATTTTTTTATAAAGAAACCTCCAGCCAAAGCCAAAGATGGTTTTGTGCATTGTTAGTACTTAGGAGGAGGTCTTGGTAACCAGTTTTGTAGGTCCAAGTCACCTGACAAGGATGAAGGGAAGCTTATATATCATGTCTGCATTTTGATCATCTTTAGAACACCCCTTTCTTCCATGCTCTATTTTTAGTCCTTTCCAGTACCAACTGACAATTAATCTCTCTGTGGTATTACATCCTTTAACTGGAAATTACCACCTTGGTTCATAAACCCCAGAGAAGTAAGAAGTCGCCTGTTTTTGTGCAGTTATACAGCACTGGGTTCCCAGGCCTGCAGCTTCAAAGAGACAAAAGTATTTTGCAACCTGCACAACTTCTTCTCCTTGCAGAGCCTCGATCTGCCTGGGCCTGCGCTGTCTGTCGCTGTTCCCATGGCCCAGCTTGCCATAGTCCCCATCTCCCCAGCTGAAGACTTCCCCACTTTCTGTTAAAGCCATGGAATGTCCATCAGATCCACAGGAGGTCACCAGCTGTGTTACAACAAAGCCTGTCAAAGACAAGCGAGAAAACAAAGCTGAGCATAACTTACAATAGACTCTAACATATATTTATCCAAGCGTGCGTTGTGGCAGCCAGTTAAGTCAGGGGAAAGGAACAAACCACAATAAGGCTTCTTTTTATAGCAATTAATTTACTTTTATTTTGAACTAAACCTTTGTTTTCCCATGGAGAATTCAGGCTTCTGTCCTGCCATTAGTTTTGGAATTAAATGTCCCTAATTTGAGCCAACGCTTTTCCCTGAAGCTTTCTTAACGTTAAGGAATTTTAACATATTACTACTGAAATCTTAAGGGAATACGAAGATATTGTTTATTTGTTCAATGTTTTAACTAAAAACTACAATATTTTCATGTGTAAATCTGCAAGAAGAGCATCAGCACAAATAATTATACTACCAAAATGGTTGTGCTCCTTCACTGGATTCCTTTCAAACCCAACAGCTTTACCTTGCAGTGCTGAAATGACAGTTAAGACATGAAGATCATCGGAATTTCCTTGTCCCAGTCGCCCATAGCTCCCCTCACCACAAGCCAAAACTGTGCCATTGGCTTGAATGACAAAAGTACAGTTCTGACCACAAACCACCTAGGTTAGAAAGATATGAAGAAAATTTAATAAATTCTATGCTAAATGCAGCAGTGCTATAATACCTGCATTACAAGTGCACCATTTCCTTTTAATTTGTTTTCTCTCTAATTATATCAAGACAATATTCTATCAAGTCGGTGTTATTTCAGAAAGCAAAACTGCCACATGTATTATGTGAAAGCTGTGCAATTGTTTTCAAATCATGGTCATACAAAATAATTCTGTGTTGTCAGATTTCAGTGGCTTCTTGGTTTGAATTTGTCAAATAATTTAAGATTTCCTTTCTAGGAAACATATGTTTTTGGATACTTGGAGTAAATTCAAACAAGTTGCAAAGACACTTAGAGAGGGATTTTGACAAGGTGTACAAATAATAGATGGCAAATGATGAAATCGTGACTGGTTTGAAGTGATCACCTGCTGAGCCTGGGAGAACGAAGGTGCTGCCACTGGGATCATGACATTTCTGCCAGCCTCTGCCAGCTGCCCATGCCGTCCTGCTCCCCACAGGTACACGTCACATTTGCCTCCCAAGTGCCAGTCCTAGGGAAGAGCGGGAAAGGAGGCTTTAGAACAACAGCACTTTCAAAAGCTTGCCATGTTTCAAAAGAATAAAAAACCCCCCAAACCATCACTTCTACTGACCTCTGGCCTTGATGTTGCCCAAGACATGATCTGTTCATCCATGCCATTGATCCATTTACTGTTATCCTACACAGCAAAAGCCACAGTTACCACATTCAGCTCAAGAGATGCACATTACTTTTCTGTTATATAACACATATTTTCCTTTCTAAGAACAGTATTTAAATTTGTCTAAACAATTTAGCAATAAGAACAAATGCGTGCAGACTAGCAATGTCACTGTTATCCATGACTTGCAATCCAAATCAAAGAAAGAAAAACATAATTCACGACAAAGAAATTTTTTTCTATTTACTGATGCTTAGGGCTTTTTGAAGTTTCAATTGCAAACACGAGCTTAAAAAGTTACAAGATTGCTTACAAAAAATTCTTAATCAAAAATTTCTGTTTTGGTTTACGTAAGTCATGAAGAAAACTGACACTAGCAAAATAATTTGGTGTAGGAATGTGACAAAGTGCTAGTCTTAAAACAGCACTAACAAAGCTCTACATTTCTGGCTTCTATCACATATGAAAATTACTGTCACAGTTTTGGGTTGTTTTGTATTTTAATATGCAACTGACTTGCACTCATTAAACACACACACAGAGGAATCTTAACAGTATATTCTAACCTGTTAATTAAAAAAAACTTACACTTATTGCTGGTGCTTACGTTACTAAATATAAATCTCTACAGTTCAGAGATGTTAACTGCATCATACCACGTGCTCATTAACAACACGCTTGGCTGTTGAGACAATACATCAACTTTTACCATCAGGAGAGTAAGCTCATCCTCCGGAACAGGCTCCAGGTCTGGAACAGTGAAGGACTCTGGGAACTGAGCTCCCTTGGCCAGGGCTTCAGCAGCTTTTATGGTAGTGGAGAAGCACTCAAGCCAGGCCCATTCTGTGGGGTTCCAGGCGGAGGGGTCGGGGAGGCAGCTCTGGTGGTGAGGGGGCACGGGGGGGTTGCAGAGCAGCTGGTCCAGGTGCAGCCCCACAGCCAGGGATGCCAAGCACTGCATGTAGGGGCTGTGAACCAGCTGGTCCCCACACACCACGTGCGGCTGGAGGGCAGCAGGAAGAGAAAGGGAAGAGTTAGAAACACACATTAATCAATTTAAAATCTAAGTCCTTCAAAGCTAGTCCTGTAGGACAATACCTTCCTCCCTGCTTAATCAAAGTTTTTCTAATATTTTAAGTATTTTCCAATTAGGAGACTACTAGTTCTGAGAACAGTGAAAGATATTTGCAAGCAGAATGTAGGAAAGTCTTCTGGGTTCTCTGGTGAAAAGACTGAAACCAGCTGAGATCTAAACAGTGACCTCATGTCAGACATGAATGTTAAACATTTGCATTGGTCCTACCTTCTCATAAGCATACTGCTCCTGCAGCATTATCGGCAGGCGCTCCAGGAACGCTCGCATGCACGGAGCCATGTTTAAGCCCAGAACTCCCTGCTGCTTCAGTGCAGTCCTACACGTCGCCAGCACGTGATTGGAAGAGATCCACTCCGAGGTGCAGTTCACCACCAACACGTCCTGTTTAACAGTCACATGATAAATCAGAAATTAAAAATTCACAAAGCAGGATCATTCAGCTCCACTGATTTATCACCAAGCATCTTGGTTTCCAGAAGGGCCAGAAAACACTCAGGTTCAAACACTTCTGTCTCACCTTTGATCTGTTAGAGCAGGCAGCTACTCCAACCTCAGGGATCCACACTGCAGTCTGGATAGCTCCAGATCCTATCACAACACTCTGCAATACTGAACCATCCTAAGGAGAGAAGGGGTTTGAGTCAGGTGCAGACACAGCTACAGTTCTGTTCAAGCGCATACAAACACATTCCTAAGGGATGACACTCTCACAAGCTTTCAATAACTATTTAAAAACTGAACTGTTAACCTAAAAGCAGAAAAACCCATTTTTATTGTATTAAAGAGATAATATAACTAAGGATTTAGAAGTGTTTAATAATCCGTATTATGTGACTCTTTAGAGTCCTCAACATAAGAGAATATTGTTCCTAACTATAAAGAAAGGCGCTGGTTCTGCAAAGCCTAACTAACATGACCAAACCTACAGAATCAATCAATACTGAACCATAGCTATGAAGTACTTCAATGTTAAGTACAATTTCAATTTATATTTCATTATTTACAATGTTAGAACATTATTTTACACCTGCTTTCTCAAATGTATCTAACGTGGTGGGGTGGAAGTTGGTCTGATACCGTGACCATTTCAGATACTCTTACTAAAAATGAGAATCAAGCCACGCCAAAGATGATCTTACCCGTAAAGACCAGATATTCATGAGGCCACCAAGTCCCCCAGACACCAATGCCAGCCCATCAGGACTGAAAGCAACAGTGCGGACAGGAGTGATGTGTCCTCTCAGCTGGAACACACACTTCACTTCCACTGCTTTCCTGTATCCATCCTGCAAACAAGTGCACACTTATGGAACACTGGACTACTTCCAGAACATGGCGTAGCATGACAGCATCTGTATTCTGCAATAAAAACTGATCATCCAGAGAGATGGGGAAGTTCCACTAAATAATTAAAAAACCCCAGTACTATGACAATATTTCATAGATACCTTGTTCACATTATCAGCTTTCCTCCCCTTACAAAATGCCATCAACATCAAAGACTACATTACAATTTACATAGGTGAAATGAATCTTGACTCTTTATCTATAAAAAACTTTGAACTCTTACTAAATTTTAGGATAAATTGATCAATTTTTTTGAAAGAAAGAAAACACATCAAAATATAATCTTAGCCAAATAAAATTTTCAATTTCCTGTTCTGAAAATGCCTACACATACACAAATGCAATGTAAACTTTTTAAAGCAAATTTCTTCTCCCAGGAAATGTTGAGAATCAAGTAATTTGCTCACATTCTTCTCCTCTCTAAACTTCACAATGAGCAAAGAGAATTTCTTACACACCAAGTTTCCTCCTTTTACCTTGGCACTTGTTTCTTGCTCCCACCATCCTTCTGAGCAAGCTGAGCTGGACTGCAGTGCGATTACTATGTCCTGGGGAACAGTCCAGACACACACCAAACCATTGTGGCATCCCCTAAAGCAAGTCAGGAGAAATTAGAAAAACAAAATAAAGATACTGACTAACAAAACATCAGTGGTCTGGTATTAACTTCTATTATCAGTAGTCTTCAGCACCTTCCCATAAAACTATATTGCATCAATCAATCTGAAGTAGAAAGGCCTGTTCCCAATGGGTAAACGCTATTTTTTCCTCACACTCTGTAGCTTTTCCATTTCTACTAACAACATATTCTCAGAAAAAATATTTGGATGAAGCAAAAAAAAAAATCTCAAACAGGACCAGCACCCGCAGGTCACAGAGAAAACAGCTGGTAACACAACCAGGCTCATTTTTTTAGTTTGAATTCCAGAACTTCACAAATCTCATGGCAACTGACTTACTGAAGGAATGTTATTTGAAAAAAAACCAAACCCTTTTCTTTGTTCTGGACACTACAGACTGGTAGAAAAGAGACCTCCAAGAGAACTACAGAAATAACAACAAAAAAATGACTTACGTAGCTAACAAAAGCTGGGCCTTGGGTCCCTTCCCTGGCAGAGCACACCAGGCAATGCCATTCACCAGAGCTGGGTGGGACAGTGAATGCAGGCGCCTCCAGCATCCTCCCAGACAGCCCCAGAGCTTCACTGTTTCCTCTTTGGCACAGGTCAGGAGAATCTTACCAGTTGGATCCCACTTCATACTAACAACCATATCCTATTGGATTTAAAAAAATGAAAAGTTGGTATGAAGTTACACAGTAAGGAGGAGGAAAGTTAACTCTCAGAGCTAATGTAACTTTTGATTACTAGTAACAAAAACATTTTATTCTCATATAAATTACAGATAGTGAATTGCAATAATAAAATCATAGTGATACATTTCAGAACTATCAAGTTAAAAAGACTTGAAAAAGTTTGCTGAAAGAAAATAAATGGAAAGCACAGAAAAAGATGTTTTCTTTTCACTGCAAATCTTTTCTTGATTATTCTTCCCCGTATGTAGCTTTGAGTCTGAGGTAGGAAAGGAGGTCAGCCCATAGTAAGAAGACAAGTATAGATTTATTGCCACAGTGTGCTCCCTTCTGGGATTGCCCTGCTTCACACACCCAGAGCAGCTCTTGGAAGCACTCAAGATGCTCTCACTGCACCCACATTTGAGGAATTCTCCTCTTAGCCTAACAAATAATTCATGGACTATTAATGACTCAGTAGTACGTAATGGCCAAGCGGAGATTCTAAACCTTTGCAACTGCATATTTAGAAAAACACCTTTTGCTTTGCACAGGAAGCTAAACAAAAACATGTCACATGATCAAAATTAAAATTTATTATGAGTACTTTTACCAAGTAAAACAATTAGTCTTTTAAACGCAGTCAAGGCACAGCTGTGTGCTTAATTCACTTCTGTCACTGTATGTACATACAACTCACAGTCTCTGACAGTAAACAGGGTATCAGGTTCATAGTTCCTTTTTTTTACATTTGGTAGACTGCTCCTTTAACATACATTATGTTAATATGTGTATCAGCAATAGGTGTGAGTTTTTAAAATAATCTGCAGTTGTCTTTATAAACAGCTTTCAAATAGAGAGAACAGCTTCAACAGATTTTACCTACAAAAATTCTACATTAGTTTTAAAAAGACCAGCTCTACCTTATGTGCATCGATGAGAACGACTCCTCCTTTCTCAGTTGGTTCCTTTGTTCCTATGAGCAATTTTCCATCTGAATAGCCAACAGCAAATGGTCTGTCTTCACTGAACCAGGCCAGGCATGTGACAGACACTGCGTGAACAGACAACACAAACATTTCTTAAACTAAACTGAACTTCACTCCTGCCGAAGAGGTTTTTCCAGTGCAGTTGTCTAAACTGTGAAGTGCATAACAATGTCCTCCACCACCAAGGTCACTTAACATACTTTTGGTCTGAAAATTTTCTTGAATTTATATGGTAAAGATAAAACTCGGTGTCACTGTAACGACAGCTGTTGAGATTATTTTGTACTAGTTTTCTCATTCTTCTTTTTATTAAAATTATTGAATTTATATTCCTGGCACAGTGAAAAGAACTATACCAGGGCAAAGAAAAGAGGTAGACTGAATCCTATACATGTATCTCATGTATCCAAGATAGGCTTCTGAAAAATGCTCTGAAAACAACTTGCCTTCCTTAGCAAGTAGAATTGCTTCAGTTGATTCTGCCAAAAAAAAAAATCTGCAGGCTTACTGAAGAAGCAATATCCACACAAATACCACCAAAGATGTGCTACTTGATGTCCTCTGGGACTGGAACTATAAAGGAAAAATGGCAATCATTCAGGAATTCAAATGACACTGACTACGTGCTACCTGCAGACAGAGCAGACACTGCAGGGGATCTACTGATTGTCCACAATGGCAAGGAACAGCAGGATTTTACCAGGTTACTACAAACTGTTTGCCTCTGCTGTGAGGGAATCAGGGTGCAGGCAGAGATCCCACACTCTTCTCCTCCCATGAACCAGAAATCATATCCCATGAACAATAACCACAAATGATTATATACTTCCTTAATAAAAAGTGCCAAGTGTGCTCACAATTTCAATTTCAAATACTGATCCAGTCGCTTACCATCCTTTCTGTAGCAGTGCTCCAGTTCCACCCGGTGCATGGCTGAAATATCCACGACTTCAATAAGAGCCAGAGATCCATCCATGCGCCCAATTAACAATAATTCTGGAGCATCTCCTGTCCATGCTGCAGCCAGCCCTTCTTCTGGCCAGGCTAGAGCAGATACCCAGTGAGGCTGAAGATCTAATAAGCCTTTTCCTCCTAGGAGATCCAAAAGTCTTTTAAAACTACTTCATCTTCATAAAGAAAAGAAAACAATAATACTCTCCACAGGACAAAAAAATCAAGAGATCTTATTTAGACCTAGGACATACTACAAATTCACCTAAGTTACAAGAATACAACTCAGTGGTTCACTAACATATGCAGACACAAAATCTAGGTAACAAATCTCAATTATCATTCAAGTTAGATAGTTTTGTTATGGAGGGAAGCTGAATTCTTCAGTACCCAGTAAATTTATACTTTTTTGGGGACTGTCTATTACCATAGGCAGGCTAACTGGTGACTTTCATAAGTGCAAAGCAACACAACGAAGCTTCCAAGATTACAAATTAAAGGGTTTAAAAGTCTTCCTCTCAAAGATGTGTATCACACATCCACTTGGGGTTAGCGCCTTGCTCTACCCTAAACAGGTTCACGAGACACTGTGGGAGATGCTAAGCATTTAAACTGGACAGTTAAACACTGGGGTAAACAAACATGCAGTGACCTGGCAGCTCCCCTAGAAATACACTTTACCAGGAAGTGCCCACAGGCAGTTCAGAACGTACCATTGACTTGCCAGATGTTCACCATCTTTTCTGTAGCTCCAGCCAGGTACTTGCCACTGATGCTCCAACAGACAAGAGATAAACTAAGGTCACTGGGTGACCCCAGACTTTCTTCAGAATCACCTTCTCTGAAATAGAATAAAATAACAAAATTAAGAGGGCATTTCCTTTAAGCAGTCAGTAAAACCTAGAACTCATAAAATATCTGAGATAGAACCTGGAGTCCTGCCATCATAGCAGATTTACATAATACATTTTTCTGCTCATAGAACTACATTCCCTCTAAAACCACTTTAAATTACAGAATGAGATACTACTTATTTTCAAGATGTTTTGAATAGAAGCTCTTTACCTTTATCTACTTATTTCTCAAATTTAACATCTTCAGCGAAGGCAAACTTTTCTGGGAAGTCATGAAATGAAACAATAGCTTGGACAAGAAATAAAAGAGGCACATCTTGCTATCAAATCTACTTTAAACTCTTACTCCTGTCACACAATGCTGTTAGACTGTTCTAACATTCCATTTTGAAGTCTGCTTTTGCTAATTGTAACAGGGTCACAGATACCTTTAATTGCCCTTAAGATCACACACAACAGCCACGTTTTTTACTGCTTTTAGTACCAGAACAATGAAGGCTATAATACTGTTATATCATTCTGGTTATTCCTTTTAAGGCCACATCTAACATCAGCAAGCAAACAAGAACTAAGCCAACCACTAAGAAATTGTCACAAAACAACCTTGTAGTTCGCTATTGCTTCTTCATTCTTCCAAGTTCAACTCACCTATGCTACACTAAAGAATTAGATTTTAATCTTTCCTTTTGTTTTCTTCTTTTTTAAACACACCCAAACAACAGAAAAGTACTTCCAAGACACTCACTAAGAATTACATTTAGTTCCTGTATCTCAGAAGTCAAAATTCTTTTTTCATACTTGACTCAAATGACCACACTTGTAATGATCATGTTACATGTTGGAGCTGTCCACTGGAACCCACTGAAGGTTTATTCCCTTTTCTGCTATATGACAGTCCCATACTGTTTTATTTTACCCATGTCTTACGCCAATTAATTAAGGATGCTTTTAATCAGCACTGACACGATCTCTTCATAGAGGCTCTTACCAGGTTGATATTTAAGTTCTGTTTTCAGTTTTAAGCTATTAAATTTATTTTGCATGCCATAAACACAGCAACAGAAAACAAATGAGAGATTTTAAGTGCAGGAGATAACGAGAGCAGGCAATCCTGCAGTACTTTGCACAATTACAGCTTAAACTAAATATCTGGCTGTTGTAAAGAATCAACTTACAGCTTGTTTAGCACACAGGTCTGTTGCAATGAATATTGCTTCTTTGTCACGTTCCACACTCTGATGGTGCCATCATTTCCACTCGTTGCCAAAAGTCCCTTTTTATTGCACCAAACACATGTCATGACCTACAAATACCAAAATAATCATGGAAAAACTGGAATTTAAAACTCCGGTATGTTTGCTCGCTAATATTAAGCAAACACTAACCAGTGAGACAGGTATTGAAATACACTGTAACAACCAAACTAGATTTATTTTTCTACCTTTACACCATTATTTACTGCAATTAAGCAGGCTTGATAAGGATACCACATTTCATACAGCCCCATGCTCCACACGCTGCTATTGCACAGAATACTGCAAAGTGTTAATTACTATAACAGAAAAATTAATGCAAATAAAGTTCTAAGGAATTATTCAGAGTGATTCTGTTGACTTTATATACCATAAGAACACTTCACTGACCCCTTTAATTGAAGCCTCAAAGAAACGAAACATTTTTGTGCATCAGAGGTGCAATAACTTACATCAAGCAGTAACTTAATCTCCAAAGAATTACTTCCTGTGGGAAATCATCTCAGTCAGTGTATTTCTAAAACAATACTATTTTCCTCTGCCAAGGAGAGCATCGCAGTGGATGCAGTCCCGGGGAGCTCGTGCTTACCCTGTTCTGGTGAGCCTCGAGCTTGATGAAGGAGCACTTGCGCAGGTCTCCACTCATGTCGGCGAGGGTCTGTGGCACGCTCTGGTTGTCGCGGTCGTGCGCAGCCAGCGTGCGCACGAGCTGCTGCGCCGCCCATTGCCGGTGCTGCGACGACAGGCGCGACGACAGGCAGCACGCGGCCAGCGCGTTAGCCAGCTCCAGAGGGCCTACAGCAGAGGGATCATAGGAAGGATGGGCATACAAATGGGCAATTAAACCTGCTTAGACAAAACAGTGAGATGATGCCTAGATGAGTACCACACAGGAACACAGCAATAGCCAGCATTTCCAGAAAGAGATTAACGAGCATCTTAGCAGAACATTGCAATCATGTGAACTACAGTAAAAAAAACTCTTCTGATACTAAGACAAAATAACCCCACTTCAATTTACACAAAAAGAACCTTAAGAATAGAATTACAAATAGCCTTATTCCCACCATATAGAAAATGGTTGGTCAAAGAGCGAGTGCCTTCTGAACAGGAAAAACCTCCTCTGACAGAGACCTGCCACTGTCACTGCCCCATCCTTCCCTCTCCATCACAGCAATAGCCTGGGGGGGAGGCACAGCTGTTGCTTTGTGGCTCCCTGACCTCTGGAAGCAGAGGCAGCACAGATTTCTGCCTCAGATACAGGACAGCACTTGGGTAACAGCAATCAGCTGTTAACCTCCTTAATTTCATCAGGAGGCACAACGAGGCTCAATGTTTCAGCTCTATGGCTTTGAATGCGCACACACTCAGGCTATATAAAGTGGTAAAAGATGCAATTATGGAATAAGATCGTATTTTTAAGTAAAATGTGTGTCATAAACCATAGCATTCCTTTGATCAAAACAAGTTTTGTACACCTTTAAGAGTGTATCTATTTGTACATTATTCTAGCAAGTCTCTCCCTTATATACAAATGAGGAACTGAAGATCTAATGATTAATATTTAAAAACAAAGCTGTATCATACCTTTCTTTTCAATTTCAGCTTTATCATAGTTTGGCCTCAGTTTGGCCCCTTTGTCTGCCAACAATGCTACAAGTGCTTGAGTAACCACAAAATTTGGAGATGTGACAAGTTTGTTTTCTTCTGCAATTCCTCTTAAAAAACTTGGCAAAAATTTTCTCTGAATTGGATCATCAACTGTTGTCAAGTTCACACCAGTTGCTGCAGAAATCAAATTCTAAAAAGAAATAACTGATGATAAATAACTAGAACAAACACAACTATCAAATTTATAAACATTTTCAGTTGCATAAATTGTGCATAGTGTTACAGATTTTCCTTTTTTTTCTGTGCTTTACATAAAATTGACTCAATTAAAAAACCAAAACCGTAACAGAAAAACCCTATGAACACAAAAAGCACATCCATTTTCCCCGCTTGAAAAGAGCACTCAACAAAGACACATATAGTTACTTGATTTTTACCAACAATCAAACATACCCCTGGTGCAAAGCCATAAACAAGGACTCTAAGGAGATCCCCAAACTGAGGGCAGTCTCACCCCAGTTGAAAAGGTAAAAGCACAAATAATCCAAGTAGTCTCAAGTAAGTACTGAAGTCCTACCTGTGTACATAACTGCACCAGCAGCTTTGCAGCACTGGGAGTGTTTGATGCCAAGCAGCCAACCGCAGTGCTCAGGTAGGCAAGGCAAGAGATGGGCTTGCTGGTTTTGCTGTGGATGCCCCTGGATCTCTCTGTCGAGCTGGACACTGTGGATGGGCTCGTGGACAGGCCTGCTCTCCCCGCTGCCGCCAGGCACATCAAACGAACCAACGTGCGGATGTCTGTTAATCCCAAGGATTCAAGGCCAGCTGCCAGGCTACAACTGGAACCACTGTGGAAATGGATATAAAAGCTCTTGGTCCAAAAAACCAAAATCGATGGAACTTTTCTCTTTGCAGTATTATGTAAGTACAGAAATGAGAATCGCTTCCCCAGTGAATCCTTATCAAGCATAACTGGGTAACTGGTTACAAAAGGAAAAGTGGAAGTGTTGCCAAGGATGCCACAAACCTGACAGACAGAAGTGAGAGAGCTCTCATAACCATTGTTCTTGCCAGGAGCACTTGGGCAGCAGCTGTCACTCTTCTGAGAGCCATGACACGGTCATGTGGATTCACCAGGGCAGCTGCTTGTTCTCCTAAGGTTATCCTGCCAGAAGAACTTTTTTCTATTGAGCCATGACAGCCTAGGAAATAATAATGATTTGCATTAGTGTTTAAAGAAAAAACAAAACATTATCATATAGTAATAAGCACAGGAGCAAAGCTGGCCTAAGTTACTCATTCATTTTTCAGTATTTCATACACACAGAACTACAATGATAATGACCGAGAAGAAAATACACACCTGGAATACACTCCATGATTTAATTATTCCTTATTTTCAAAGAGACATGAACACAACCTGAAATACTCAAGTTAACTTTAGTTCTTCTGATTCCCTTTTCCATCAGAGGGGACTACTTTTAAGTCCCAACTTAAAAAATCCATTCACTGAGTTCTGCAAATTATGTTACTGGCATCTATTGTTTGACTATGGTCACAAGTTTTATTGGCAAAATTCGAGCCTTCTGTTAATTCATAATGCCTCACACTCCTCTAATTCTCCTATACTAAAAGGACAATTTAGAGCCAGTCTTCACTTCCTCATGGTAGCAGGCAGGAAATACTATCAGAATGTTTCTGGCTTGGCCCTAGAAAAACCACACTAAAGGAGAGGAGGTGGCAATAGTTGTATCATTATTGTTGTTGCTGCCGCTGTTGTTATTATCATTATTTCTTTAAATGAAATGCATTTTAAATGTACCTATTTGCATCAATGTTTCTTCCATACTGTTGGTGGCTGTCACCATTGCAACTGAAGCACCCAGAGGGTCGCTGTCAGGGAACTGAACAGGTTCAGGCACAATGCGTCGATCATTTAACCCAAGAGGCCCAGCCAGTAATTCAAACTCCTCTTCTCCTGTCAGTTTTTCATCTTCGTCCACATCTAACATGTCCCAGTCTTCTAGAATTGGAGAAATAGAATTAGACTTGGTTACAAAAGCTCAAATATTAAATAATTTCAATTTTAATTAATTACAAGAACAGTACAAGATATGAAATGTGTACTGTAATCTGCAGCACAGTAGGCATTAAAAACTCATCTTCAGATGTTGACATAGACACAACAAGGTAAATCAGAAAAACAAAATCCTGTTCTTGCCCCTCTCTATTCAACTTGATCTTTACACTGCACAAAAATTTTAAGCAAGATTCTCTGAAGTATCAAACCAGCTGTTCTTTAAAAACACAGACATTAGAGGTCATCACATACAGCACAAGACAGCTCCAAAACCTGGAATACAGTGCAAAGTGCAGACATACAGCTGTGCTTTAAATCACGGTAACAAGTGCGTATTCCAAAGGACTGAATAGTAAAGACAGACGTTAGAAACTTCTGGTCTTCACATTTATCAAAAAAGCATGCCTGAGCTCATGAGTTATAACTGAACACCCAGGCTTTTGCTTTTCCTTGCCAGGGAATTAAAAAAAACCTCAAACACCAAAGAAAAAACACTTTAACTGCAATTCAGTGAGGCACTTCCTTCACGTGCCAACCATTTACACGCAAGTCAGCTTATATTTACTGATCTCTCCTGCTCTGTCTCACTCCACACACAGTAGAATCAGAACACCTTTGATCTACAGCAGACAGACTTGCCCTAAGTACTGGAGCCCTCATATTGTCTCAAATAGACAAATGTGGTATATCACACAGCTGTGATCACAGGAGCTACAGAAAGGACCAGAATCAAAGAATCACCTGGGAAAGGCTTTCTACAGACACCTGAAATAATCTGTTTAAAGTGAAAGCCACCCTCAGGACGCTCTAAGCTCGGACAAAGGGAGAAAAATTAAGAACAAGACTAATGGCAGACTTTTGGGACACTGACTTACACTAATTATTTTCTCCCACCAAGGCAGCTGAAGAAAGATATTTGAACATAAGATTTAGTATGTGCAGTTCTGGATGTAACATCTCCTCACAATACCTTATCACCCTAAGTTAGGTATTTGCCATTTCAGCTGCTTACATGAAAGACAGGGGAAAGAAGTCACTGATTTTTTTTTCTGATTTGAACTAAAAAACCCCCCAAAACTAAAATACTGTATCTAACTGGAAGAGATTTTAAAATATACCTTCAGGTTTATTTGCATGAAAGTACCTTTTAGAAAAAACAAAACCCCATGCAACTTAAAAACATACCTTCATAGACACTGTCTTGTTTACCTATTAGATCAGGAGCCTGGCCTTTGTACCTGTATGAAAAAATAACAAAGAAAATTACTGAGTGTCTCTAGTATTTTGTAAACATACGAAATTTTAAATTTGGTTCCCTATTTAGTCTAAGTTTACTGTTAGGTCTACATGTATTTACGAATGATTCTAGAAATGTCTAGTAACAGAGGAGATGAAAGAGAAACAGATAAGATGGTTTCTTAAAGTGTGTGTGGAGGCACAAGCACTTTGCAGTACTAATGTGTAGAAGGTCCGTAAGAAAATACTGGAACTGTCAGACAAAATTGATAAAGAGTTTTCAAAAGTCACTAGGAAGTAGGCAACATCCCAAGAAATTATTCCTTGCTCTTAACTTAAAAACCAGAAATATCAAGTCAACCTTTTTTTTTTTTTCCCTAAATATGCATTTGTTGAAAACAGAGAATGATTTTAAGTATCAGAAAACACTGCTAGGAATTCTTATCTCTTAAATCAAATTCTTAAAATGATGATGGCTGGTAAACACATTTAGTTTCCTTTCTTTATCCACTGTCTTGTATTTTCATACCTTTCAGAGGTTGATGTTTTAGATTTACTCTTCAGGGCTAGGTATTTCTCTCTGCAGATGCCACACAGTAAATAGTAGGGATTTCCACTGCCACACTCCCCCCCAAACCAGCCGTCCACATAGGAGCCGTTGCTGCGGTAGCCCTGGCGATTGGCGCTGCGGCCGCAGCCAGGGTGGTTCCTCTTCATGTGCTGGTTGAAGCTGACGACACTGGACTCACACAGTTCACAAACCACTACTTCTTCTCTGTCCTCCGATTCACAAACGTGCTGCACAGTAAGATTTTCACACATTATTTGTACAAAATAAGTGTCTGCACCTTCGATATAAAACATGCCAATATTCTTAGGTGGATGTCCCTGCACATTTCTGTCACTGAGTGATATTTATATGGTTGACTTGTACAAAAGCAAAGCAGAAACATACAATTTATGACATAATGAAGACCATCTCAGAACAGGAAAAACATTTGGAAGTAAAGTTTCAGAGGAGGTAATTTCCTATTTAATTTCAGATTGACTCAAAATTCTTGACAGCGTAACTTTACATTTGTAACCCTGTCACATTCAACACTGTCTTTATCTGGTTCTCCTCAGAACTTGTCTGAAACCAGATATAACAAAGGAAAAGAAATCCTTTTTTGGTTTCAGATAATCGTATTTTACATTTACTGAGCAACAACAACTACCATTTGTGTCAATAAATAGCAAGGTTTTATCTCAATATGAAGTTCGTTTTTCATAATTACATTCCTGTTCTAAGTCAGTAATTTCATTGAGATGTTTAAGTGAAACAAGTGCTCTGAAAAATTCAATATGCATCCTGAAACTTGCTTCCATATCCAAGCTAGGTAACATCATAACTAGGAGATGAAAAGCTGAGTCTTACGGGTTGATTGTCTAATTTGACACAAATAATCCAAAGATTAACAAACCACTGTTATTATATTTGTTTTCCATCTCAATAGATTTTTAGTGCTCTATACAACAATTCAGTGAGGACTGTCACCACATCCTTCCCAGAGAATGAAATACATGGCACAATTAAATTAAGAAAAACTGATTTAAGTGCAAATTATGTTGCTACAGATCAGCTACTATTAGTAGTAGCAACAGAAGAAACATTTACAACTGTGTTTGTTATCTCACACAGCTAAGCCATCTGGGACACCTACTTGATTTCTAATTGGCATCATCAGAACAACTATGCAAGTTCTGTTCTCATCTTTCAGGGGAGGGAGAAGAAAAACTACATACATGTGGAAGTGCAGAGCAAGAAACACAAGAAATCACTATTCTTAATCTGAAAGTGCTGCTACAGAATACAAGACGATTTTAAGCATTGCTGGCGCTTAGTAAGATATTTTCAAACAGGTTATAAACACACACATGTTACTTTAAATTTAAAAATATAAGCATGCAGAAAGCAGTAAGTTAAAGCAGCCCCCGCTGCAGTCACACACACCCAGGTAGGCCAATCCAGTACCTCTGGGATCCACATTCCCAGAATATCATTATCACTAGCCAGGTCTTGCCCAAACATAGCTTCCATTGCTTCATCATCAAGGTCAATCTCCAACTCCTCATCCAAGTTGAAGTCATACAGTGCCCCTGGATCTTGCTGCAAGGAGATCCCTTCCCTGCGGCTCTGGTTCCTGTGGGCCTGCACTGAGCGATACAATCCCGCTCAAGGTAGAAAAAAAGAGAAACAGGAAAGCAGGACTTTTATTTTCCATGGCAGAAAGATGGCTGTACTTTCAATTTCCTTTTTGTTTTCAACTCTTCTGTTAAACAATCTACTTATAACCACATCAAACTCTTAAATATACATTGGCACACATACGAGAAGGAGTTTTCTAAATGTCATGCTAAGTTCCAGCCCCCCTCCTATTATTCCTGGATAAGCAAAGTCCTTGGAATTCTTTCAGTCCCTTACCAGCACGTGCCAGCAACGTTCGGGCAGCTAAATCAAATTTGTGCCTCCGTGTGACAGCCGACCGACTTCGAGAGGGAGGTCCGCTTGCTGCAGCTGCATTATCCACATGATCCATATTATCAGGGCTACAGGGATTTGTAATTTACAGGTAAATCAAGCCAAGTTTTAAACAACCACATACAGTAACTAAATCATATTTATTAGCATTTTTTCCTTTCTTTAATGGAAGAAAGAAAAAAGAATTTGGAATCCAAGAATCTTCAGTTTCAATGAGCACATATATACTGTCTTTTTGACTGTGAGATTTGCCTCAAACAAATTAGATGCAGCCATGTCAACACCTATTTGATCTTCCAGAGTGCCTAAGCACAGCAGAAACTTTGGGAGAGCACTCATTTTATACTAGGTTAATTCAGCTTGAATTAGTTTTTTCTCTTCTTTCAAAGGATTAAAATCAACATCTGTTGTTGCTGGCTGAGTCAATTTGCCTTTGGCCTTACACATGAATTTGGCAAAACACGAATTTAATGGAATTTTGCTTTATTACTATGTCTTTTAGTTAAAATGCAACTATAAGCCCTCAATTTTTTCATTCTTTTCTTTTTTTGTAGTGAAGAAAACATGCTCAGTTACATTCTTCCCCAGTTTCTGCACACAAATAGTACTGGAAAATAAATGCACCATGTACAGCTCATTCAATTACATCTTTCCTTCTACCCATGCTGTAACAAAATTCTAAAGCTGCATTACAAAGTAGCACTCTGCCAGCAACAATGAATTAGTGAGATTTCTAGTTTCAGGAACAGATTACAAGCAATTGTAAGAAAATTATTTTACCCCTCACTAAAGCCTTCCTCCATTTCAGTGGCATCAGCAGAAGGGATATCACCTGGAGACTGCAAATAGCAATGATCACCAGATTTCCCACCACCTCCAGAGACGATTGTCCCATGCCGTGACTCTGCAGTCCCCTCTGACTGGGGTTCTTCATCATCTTCATTTCCAGGATGCTCGATCATCCACATGGCCAGCACTGTGATATTCTGTGCATCTGCTTCTCCTCTGGCACCTGAAAGCAGGAAAACCACACTTTGGAACCGTATTTTAGCACTTATGGTTACCAAAAAACCAATCTGTTTTTCCACAGAAATTATTATAGAACTTAAAAATTAAGTATTCTATTGGAAAACAAGTGTTTCATGTGTATCCAATTTTTCAGTTAAACTGCTACTATAGCTATAGATTACCTGTAGCTTCCATAGCTTTTGCAATTTGCCTGAGCGAGAACCCCATTTCTAGCAAGGGAACAGCAATGGCAGGAGGAGGAGGGGATGTTGAAAGTCGGCTGCTTGGATCAGACAAAGCTTAAAAGACAGAAAATGATAAATGTAAAGCACATAAATCTTTCTCGAGTGTTACTTTATTACACCTTACTTTGAAATACCAGCTTCAACTAAGGGAATAATTGCTCTCAACTTTTCTCTCAATTACTTTCCACAAGGTAAGATACTTTCTGTAACAAAACCAGATGGTGTTCATTCTTCTTTGTAACACTGATTGTTAACTGACTCTGATCAAGTAGGATACTGATAATATGCAAAGAACTATTTAAGCAATTTCTATTGTTTTCATTTTGAACTGTATTAAATTATCTATTTGATCTATATTTATGTAGCCTAGATAAAGTTATCCTTGTCCAAATCATTGAGATTCCCAAATGGTGAGATCACTATATATTCCTCTTAAGGTACAGAAAGAGATCTCAGCTAAACTGGGAAGGTATCTGAAAAATCTTTGTGGATGTGAGAGAGTCATTCCAGGGACTCTAAAGAGGTCAGTTACTGCCCCAAACCCACAGTTTCTTTATGACTTGCCATAAAAGTGATGTCTGATCAGTGAAGGCAAAAATGTACTATCAAACAAACACTGTTGTAAAGACACTATCATGACTAGAAGTAAGTAATCTCAAAATTAAATCAAAAGGAAAAAAATGAGACGTGAAACTGAGCAGATCAGTTGCTACGCAACACATGAACCACTGAACTCCCCAACTAATAGCACAGATGTAAGGGCAAGAATAAAAAGTACTGGTGCATGTACCATAAAATACATCAACTCTTGTTTTCTGTGTGGTATGTGATCTAACAAAAGCTAGGAAATTAGTGCACTTACCAGCAGCACACAATCAAGGAAACAAGCTCAAATTATGTGGGGTTCAGTTTCAGAACATTGTTCCCCTACCGTTCCCCCTGCCCCTAGTCCTGGCCACTCCCTCGGGCTCTCCCTATTGGTTCCTGTACCCAACCCCGCCCTTGTACCGCCCCTGAGCCCTGGGGAAAAGGCCCTGCTCCCTGGCCACGAGGTCTCTCTCTCTTTATACCTTGAGGGGCGCATGGACCAGATGCTACGATTAAACATCTTCTAATACCTCCATGGAGAGACCCTTCTCACCTCCTTTGTCGTCGCTGTGTTTGTAAGGCTATCAGCTGGCTGGAGCAAAGTGCCGAGCTGTCCAAGATGGACTATGGAAGGGCAGAGAAATTCTCCCCTGTCCTAGAAGCCTCGGCTGAGCTCCCAGGGAAAGCTGCAGCTTGCTAGACAACACCCAAGCGCTTACAACAAAATCAGATGAACATTTTGAAGTAATTATTAATTATACTTCGTTATTGTTTTATACCTGCAGTTTGTAATCCAATCCACAGCTTTTAAAAACTCATGTCGTTTGCTTGATAAAGCCTACAGCTATATAATCCATATTCTTTTGTCCTAAGATAGTCACTAAAAGGTTTTCAACAATGCTTTGCATTTTAGTCTGCCTTAAAAAGAAATTGTGTTGGGTTTCCATCCCTTAAAACACGGCCCCATAATTCCTGGGACTTTCCTAACTTGTCCGCATTTCTATTACACTGACAAGTTTACCTGTGCGATTGGCAGGCCTTGCAGACTGGGAATCTGGAGAAGTCAAACTTTGCCTCCTTCCAACTTCATCTGAAGGAGATGTTGGCAAAGAAGATATTGGAGGAGTCTGAGCACGTCGTGCTGGAAGTACAGTTGTAGTAGGATAACTGGAGAACATTTGCCTTGAAAAAAGAACAATGTACATTGATATTAAACAGAACTATGCTGAAAAAGGTCTGACACAAGAAATACATCAAATGAGAGTGCACTTGGCAAATCCCACTTTATGCAATTGAGTTTTTTAAGGGTAAGACACAACACAAACATTGAGGCAACAGCTCATTCCTACCAACTTTATCTGTACAGTTAAGTTCTAAGCATGCACATAAAAAAACCCCTCACAGACCAGGAGCTGTCCTAAGAGATAAAAGATAAATAAACACTTTTCCCATTTTCATGGTTTGCTCAGAACTCAGGCTGACTAATAAATCAGGTGAGTATTTGATTTTCACTGTCCTAGTAGGAAGACATTGTTCTGGCTTTTATCAAATTATATCTGCAAACCCTCTAAGAATTAATAAACTTAGAAAAGAACTCTATGCAAAGTAAAGCAGATTTCCTTTGACAACACAAATTGCCTCTGCAAATTCAGTAGTTTATCTTCCATTTCAGTATGTAAGGGTAAGCTGAAACAACATCTTAGCTTACACAATGTTACCTACCAACTAAGATCTATTCTAGTTTGAGAATCAAACGAACATTCATTAAAAATCTAGAATTTCAGAGATTTATAATTTAAACTCTGAACTCAGAGATTTGTAATTTAAACTCATGTACCAAATAAACATGAGAACTGAAGGACACCTTGAGGAGAGAATTTTCTCCTTAAAGAATTCAGGTATTACATTTAGATACAGTGTATAGCAAGAGCTTAACAGCGTTCTAATAAAAAAAACACAAAACCTGCAAGGCAAAGTACCATTAAATTGTGTCCTCTGCAGAGGCAGTTCTTGACAGCATTTTCAAAGGCTTAGGCAGTTAAAGACATATTCTATATAAACCACACACCTGGTTCCCTACACCCACAGAATCATATATGCTGATAGGGTATTTTACCTCAAGAGACTGAGGGGCATAACACCAGGTGATTCTGAAGCTGGAACTGTTTCTGTATCAGTTACTGGAGTAGTAGCAGTGGTGGTGTCCTCCAGAGAGCTGCTCATGAAAGATGTTGTGCTAGAAGCAGAAGGGCTGGTTGTAACTGGTGTTTGGGCTTGCTGAGACTGATCACCTTCTTCTACTTGTTGTTCCACTTCTGCAAGAGAAAAAACGACATTACAGCAACATTCGTATAATTGTGTAGATCAAAATAGTAGCCATGGCTAAACTTTTAACTTTCAAAAACAACTATCATAATTTAGAATTCACCCCAGAGAAAAAAAGGGGTGTGCAGATTCTGCCACTAACTCATGGACTTGTGTACAAAAGTCAGACCAGGAGCTCTTGCTGTTCTCACAGTGATACAAGGTAAATAGCAAACAAACCACTTACTTATGACAGACTTTATGATATTCAGATTTATGGTTGTAACAGCTAGGATTACTCTCAAAACAGGCAAAAGGGGAAGAGGTCTTAGATATAGAAATAGAGCTGGTTAACTATAAAGCTGTTTTTAACTCAGTTGTGTGAGTAGCATTTTTAAGGCTTTTGTTTGTTGGTTTAGAAGAAGTGCAAATCCTCCTGAGAAGCACATACAGTACTGCTCGTTTTTAAAAGTATTAGAGACATACTAAAAACTTTTATTTCTGATTGATATGCATCCACTTTTTATTAAAATAAGGAATTAGAAGAAAGGCAAAATGTCAGTATAATATCTTTAAAACAGTAAACGGAGCTTCGCAAAATTTCTCTGTCCAATTAAGATTCCCCTGAATTACAACCACTACAAAATGACAAGACTATGTCAATTGTATTATCATTGTTACTAGTAATTTTATACTAATTTTGGAAAGGTACCTTGTTTAAGTCTGCCACCGAACTGGTCCTCCAGCAGCCCATGAACCACTAATTTGTAGATCATGGCTTGTGCCCGCTCCAGGTCTGCCAGCCCCAGCGCTCTCTTGATGGGCGAGCGCATGACCGCCCGTTTCACCATGTGCCGCATCAGGAACTGCAGTGCAGCTCGCATCTCCACGTCCTCGTGAACCACTGGGGAACTGGCACAGTCAGAGTTGTGACCATTTTCTGCCAGCACCTTGGGTATTAACAGCAGCTCAGCATACTTACTACAACTAAGAAGAACACTAAGTGACTTCATAGCACCAAGATATAGATAAGACAGCTGTACAGCTCGAATTTCTGACTGCACTATATCATGACTTCTTGGGGTGTGTTCATGATTCTTTTTTCTTCCTTCAGCAGGTTGGTGTTGGGATTCCATACCTAGTGTTGATGGTTCTAAAGAAAAGGAAACAATTTCATTTTCTGACTTAGAGGTTGTAGCACCGTGTCCTTTGTTATCATCAGCACTTTGGCCTAATCGTGTATCTGATCCAACATCACCCTCCATTTTCTGGTCCATTTCCCCTTTATCTTCAGATTCATGTCTGTGTTTTTTCTCGTGTCTCTTGATGCTTTGCTTTCCCGTATCTTCATGAATGCCAGTCAGATAGGTAAGGTCCAGCAACACAGTAGCTGTCAGCCCACGAAATCTTGCAACATCAAAAGGCAGTGGTTCACAGGGCTCCAGATTATACAATGGAGTATCACTAGGCGACCAAAAAGTTGGGAAGCTTTAATAAAGATCAGAATGACATAGGAAAAAGCAAGTGAGGGAGAGACAGGAGGAAAGTACAGGAAATAATGTAGGCAAATAGGATGTAAAATATATTTAATAAAACAAACTAATTCTAAAAATTAAATGCAAATAGGGGAAAATGAGGTTATGATCAGAAAACAGGGAGATATGGTTTCAAAGCAAATGCAACAAAGCATACACAGGTTTTCAACAACAAGCACTGAAACCCAGAAGCCCCACAGAAGCTATCCATTCTGTGCGGACACAGGCTCTGGATACATTATTTACTAGAAATACATAACAGACTTTTATTAAGAAAAATTACCTCAAGGTAAATATTATCATCATACCTGAATCGGAACAGGTATAAAAGCTTATAAAGAAAACTTTTTAAACATTAAGGAAAAGCTTTGACTGATCTCAGCTACTCATCACCAGGAGCACACTACTGATATCTTGGGACAATTCTATCTCTGGTGTGTCAGGACAGATCACCTGGCGAGGACAGTTACCTTTGAAAAAAACATGGGTCAGAAAACCTAACAGACACATTTATCTATCTGTCCACCTATATTCAGTGATATTTTCTGGTACTATTTAGGACTGTTACACTTGACTAATTTTCACTTGAAGCACGACAAAAATTCACCAGCCCGTATTTCCATACATCCAGCAGATAAATGACTTTTTAAATCTTCCTTTTATTATCCCAAAAAGTTTTCACATCTTACAACGTAAACGTCTACCTAAAAATGAAAGCAAGCTTTAGGCTGGCTTTAATTAAGAAGGTGTAAAATGAACCTAATTAAATGCTTTACCAAAAGCTTGCCCATGTTCAAGTGCTGTTCCACTTCACTCAAATAAAGCTCCAAATTGTTTTAAGGGCACTCTTACTTTACAGCTATACTGTCACATGGGCATACTTGAAAGAATTTCTATCCGGAACTAAATCAATTGCACTTCAATATATTTAGTCAAAGTGACAACAGCCTTTGCAAAGACAAAACAGACGTAATGCTGCAACAGCTGTAAGAGTAAAGTGACCTTGGCTATTTGAGAACATAATTTTAATGGGGGGGGGGAGAGAGAGATAAAAAAAATAAAATCACTGCTCAACTTCTTCAAAATACTTCCTCAGCTTTAGGCAGAAGGAATTCAAGAAATCAAGTTAATCAAATCTCTTCCACACAAAAACACAGGCAATTCCTATGGAAGCACCAAGAAGCTCACAGAAGTTTCATTTCAGTTTCCTTCCAGGTGCTTTCCCTTTGAATGGATGTCTGCAAGACACGTGGAAAAAGGAGCATCTCCTTCCAGCCTTGAGCTCTCTAAGGCAGGTGGGAGACTGAATGAACACTACTTCAAGGCAGCATTAATTTCAATACCACTGAAGTCTAAACTTAAAGTAATTGATCAGCATGACTAATAGAAAGTATATGTTACTTCTGAAGACTTCCAACCACAAACCACTACTACTAGACTGTGAAAAGCATAGGAAATGGGCATACCTGATTGTAATCTCTGCTTCATCCCACTGGACTTTGGCAGAGGTACTGCCCTCCTTCACCACTCCCAGCAGGGTGGCATGACGGCCCGTTTGCTTGTGGACACATCGACCTCCAACTCTGAGCCCAGCATCCACTCCACCGATGACTGCTAGAACAGGCCACACCTCCACACAGAGCATCTTCAGCTGCAGCTCTGAAAGCTCTGCCAGGCCATGCCGGCTGTGCTTGCTTTTCTCCTCCTCTTTATTTTCTTTCTCCTCTCTCACCTCATTCTCTTCTCGGCTTTGAACAGAGCGACTTTTCTTCAGTTTTTGACCTGCTTCCTTAAGACATGTTTTGATTTTATTCAGTCTTTCCATCATTTTTTTATTGATGCAGTGTGTCCAGCGGTCTGTGCGATGCAGGATTCGAATGAGCTGGATCGTGGCTTCTGCCAGCACTGCAGCAACAGGACTGCAGATGGGGTCACCAGGCAGCAAATCTCTTGGTGTCCCACGCATCTGCATATCACAGATCTTCACCTAAGTGTTTGCAGAGAACAGTTTACAAGTTATCTTCTCAACATACCTGAATAAGCTCTTCTTATAAATACAGGAGTCTCCTGCTGAATAGAAACAGTTACTAGCATTATCTTTTTTTTTCCCTTGGAACCCCTAGGAAATCCACCTTAACACTGAGCAAAACCTCCATCCTTCAATTCAAAGATGCTGAAATTACGTATTTCATGGTTTCTCACACAAGACTATCTAGAAATCCTAATACTACATTCTCCTTGGTTTCTGGGGAATAGAATTTTTGTGTAGAACATGAACTCTTTTAAATTTATTCTAAACAAAATACATTTTAAATTTACAATAGATTACAGTAGTTTACAGTAAAAACACTGTGTATTATCAACACTGTTTTGGTCAGTAATTCAAAGCAGCACCATACAGGCTGCTATGATGAATACTGACTTCATCCCAGCCAAAACCAATATGCCTACACAGACAAACATTTAAGTTACCTTCTCTCCGGGGTTACTGCTATAGAACATAACACAAGGGTATAACTCAGCTGCATCCACATCTTCAAAAGCTAGTTTTGGCTCCTAGGGAAGAAACAAAACAAAACCCCCTCAATCTTAGAACACCTTAACAAGCAAAAATATGAAACATGAAAAAGTTATGTCTGTATTATAAATCTTCTAAGTACTGAAACTACCACATGTTTTAACTCTAATACTTATCCACGCCATACTACCATTGCAAAAAAACCAACTGACGTTAGGTACCTCTCCATTTTTACCAAAGGAAATAGTTCTTGCTTCCATATCTAACACACATGTGATGAAATCTCCTTGGGTAAAGCTTGATAGAGTCAAAGTCTGCTCTCCATTGTGATAGAGATTGCCACTGTAGGCTCTGTAGAGCCACATATCTGAGGTAGTGCGATGGTTGAAGTCATGCACTGGCCAGCGAGACACTCCCACACAAGTGCCTTCATTGCCTCGGTTCTCCTTCACAATGTAGAACTAGCAGGCAAAACACACACAGAGGGAAAAAAAAATCAGGAATATGCACTTTTACACAACAAAGGAAATCTTCCTTACATATATGCATGTCTACTTTTAACTGTTTTTCACAGAAGCTTTTAAGAAGAAAAATAGTAAGTTTATATGGTAAAACCACAAAAAAAAAATCACTCCAAATGATGTATTAAACACTGTTCTTGTAGTCAGGCTGATGTGTCTTTGTGAAATGCTTTTCTACAAAAAAAAATCCTAAATCTACATAATTCAGTAGGTAGGTTTTACAAAACTGCACATGCGTGCTGACTGTGGACCTTAGGGACAAGTACCATTACTTCTAGAAATACATAACACACATTCATAGTCTCCAACCTGTGTGTTGAAATACTCAAATTCCAGCACTCAAAAGCAGCCACAAACTCTTCCCTTTGGATTGAAAATCACAGAATGATTTAAAAGTTGGAGAAGACCCTTAAGATCATGGAGTCCAACCATAAATGTAGCACTGCCATTTACTCAAGAATCTTGTCATATGCAAAAAGCACTGGCAGCTGCTGTTAATAAATCATAGCACATTTCCAAAACAATGTGAGAGAAGGTAAGAAATTCACATTTATGCAACCTACCTTCCACTGGTAACACCCAGAAGTAACTCCAGTGGATGCTAAACCATATCCTTTGCCTCCACTTCCATGAGTTAGAATCTGCCCATTCTCCACTATGCAGCACTGAGCTTTCTCAGGATCAAAGGACACTTCCTGGATGGGAAGATTCTCATCTTCATCCTCAGACTCTCCTTGCTTCTACCAGAAATAGGACAAAACATTTGTGGTAAATGTAATTCAGCTGCATTCAGTCACAAGACAAAGTACAAGCATTGTTACCTGGAGCTTCATTTCTTGTTCTTTCTCCTTTATTTGAATTGCATGTTTGGCCTGGGCAATTGGAGTCTCCCACATGCAGTCAGACAGAAGTGAGAACAATCGTTCAACAACCTGGGGCATTGGGACAGAATTCAGATCATTTTAACTCTAACACGAGGACAACAGTAACATTATATTGTTTTACTTTGCTTTGTAGGTATAAACATCAAGATATTTAGTGCTCTTAGATTAAAAAATAACTACACTGAGCCTCACTTGATTTCGATTTTGAACAAAACTATGAAACATTTATAAGTTTAAGAGACTTTCTGAAGAGACAGGTGTAAAAGCTTATAAAGACCTGAGCCATTTGATCATCTTCAACACCAGATTCACAAGCAGGTAACACAGCTTCTAGTACATGAAGTGCGAGCAGTCTAGTCCTCAGATTGCCAACCAATGGAACTCCTGAAGATGGAACAATGTGTCAATAATCTTAAAATTACTTCTGCTTCAGGCCTGCCCCTGGCTCCACGCCCCCAGCGCCCCAGAGTGTAATCCCTGCACACATGTACTGCAGTTGGTTTGAACTGTTCACTAGGAACATTCACTATGTAATACATGTTCTAACAGGGCTTAATTTTTGGAACTGCACTACAGAAATGCAAAGTAACCACGGAGCACATTTTGACATGATCATACCTGAGCAACACTTCTGGGAAGCAATGTTAAGAAGGACTTCTGTCCACTTTGGAGATGCCATCTTGGACTGAATTGCTTTTGAAGACACAACTCTACGCAGGAAAACAAGAAAGTCTCCCAGGTGTAATTCTGCTGCATGTTGCTTTCGGAGAGCAGCTAGGAAGTTAAACCAAAAGTTTTCATTTACAACCTTAATATTACAACTTGACTAGCAGTCCTGTTCTGCAGGTAAAAGCACAATGATCAGTTATTACATGGTGGCTGGCTGGCGGGTGCCCACCAAGCTGTGCTCTCACTCCTGCTCCTCAGCAAGAGAGAGAGAGAAAATAACATTAAACTTTTGTGGGTCAAGGTAAGGGAGGGAGACCTCTGTGGGAAAAGCTCATATTCTAATTCCTGATTATTTTATTAGTTCATTAGCCATAGCATTATTTATAAGTGAAGACAGTTAAAAGCACAAATAAAAACATATGTACACTTAAAACCAAGCTACAATTAAAAATTCCTCAAACTCAATTTCCACAGAAATTCAAAATGCTCATTAAGGGACTGCAAGCTATGTGGGGATACCAGTATTTCAGAAAATCTTTTGTTGCAGATTTTTTCATAAGTGACACAGTAGTGCCACCTTCCTGCCATCCACTCAGACTGCAAAACTGCGTAATACAAAGCAAATACAACAATTTCCTGAATAAAGCTATATTTATTTGTGGTTTGAAATTTAGATATTTAAATTCCTGTGACCCCATTTATGAAAAACACTACCACCACCAACTCATTTTTCAAGGAAAACTGTATTCTCTTCCTAATTCCAAACCCAATGAAGTAATTCTTATTCTCAGCCTGCTCCTATCCTTGCAGCTTTGCGCATTGATTCTATATAATTCTAAACTGAGCACAAAATCATTTGATGACTTTAATCTAATTTACAGAGTTAAAAATGACCCAACAAAAACCAATACACAATAGAGTGGATAAGGACCTCAGCATTCAGTTTCTTCTATTATGTTTTGTGGTATTTTAGACTTGTAACAGAAATTATGCAGGATAATTACCTCTGAAGTCTCTCTTCTCATTATCCCCATTCGAATCTGCCTTTTTGGAGTCCACTTCACCTTCCTCACCTTCCCCTTCTCCAAAGGAAGCCATCAGCATCACACCAGCTTGCGATAACAAGTTCTTCAGCTGGCTGCATAACAAATCCAGCAAAGACTGCACCACCTTTGGGCTCAGTTTATCAGCATAGGTTCTGTACACACACACAAAGAAGAATAAGAGTACTTGAAAGCTGATTCAAGGAACAATAATTGCAGCAAGTTACTCTTCCCCATCTTCCACCATAGGCTTAGATTCTTCTTATTATTTTAACCCTATTTTTAAAACACATTAAAACGGTGTAATCTTTGGAGTCAAAGGATACATTTTCAGTACTTTCTAAGGAAAAAAGAATAACTTTGTTAATTAATCATAATTCCAATGCAATTTCTAAAGATGGGGTGCTGTTTCTACGGGTTTGGGGATTTTTTTGGTGTAGGATTATTGGGCTTTTTCACATAATAGATTTGGCAGGCAAATCCAACATGTTGTACAAAGACTGAAAAGAAGATGCATGCACTGTATATCAAACTTCAACTAGAAAATACTTTCTCCACTGGTGTTTTCTTTACTGAGTAAGACTAAATACTTAAGTACTGCAAGGACTTTGCATGCTGTCCCACAGCCTAGCAGAGACCACCATTCCTCAGAAAATTATTTCATATTATGGAAAGAAGCACAATGTCCTGCTCTGAGGAACTCCCACATTATTAGTATTGCTTTTACACAAATGACGTTCACACAGCAACAGAAAGTCTCATCACATCAACTGAACACACTTACATATGAAACTGAAGTAGCAAAGTAGGGATTACTAGAATACAGTGTTTAGAGACCACAAAGTTGTGACTATTCAGGTCCAAACACTCACAACTGAAAAATACTTGTTAGTCTTATGTGCATCTTTCCTATGAATAATGTGACTACTCTTTCCCCCAGCTCTCTTTCACTTATGACTTATGAGCAACACTTATTGTCCTAATGAAAGCTTACACAAAATTTTTCAAGGGTGCTGATAAGCTCAGTGATGAAGTTTCTCAAAAGCAAGGGACACTCACCCTGTGGTGATAGCCAGGATCTGCAGTAGTCTCGTGCTGGCTACTTTCAAAGCTGTGCTGAGCTGAGAAATCCCAGTTTTGGGCAGCAGCTGCAGGGGCTGTCCTAACATGGTGTCTGTGCCACACAGCTGGGACAGCACATTCAGCAGCCCAGTGGAAATGGCCAAGGAGACATCAACGGGCTGATAGTGCACGCTCAGAGCAAAGACTGTCACCAACAGAAGACGCTGTTGTGCTTCTAAGATTAAAATACAGTTATTTTTAATTAATAAGATGTTCAGAGCAGGAACACTAAGAAGAATATCAGATTATTTTAAAATACAATTTAATTAATTAAATTATCAAAGAAAGAGTCAGTCTTGTCAGACACTTTAAGGTAGTCTTTCTGATGAACCACTGCATTCCTCTTTAACTCAATGTAACTCTGTGTCAAAACTGTCCAAGGAAGAGTAGCACACAGATCTAGTTTGTGATATAAATGTTCTGAGGCTAAATCTCAAACCAGAATCTTCTCTCTAAGGTAAGGATAACTGGGCGAAATATTTCATTTTTTACTTGTATGTCACATTGTTTCTCAAGGTGAACAACAAAACAATCCAGGTAAGAATGGCCACTGGGCTCTACCAACAAATGCAGATTTCTCTCTTTTAGGAAAAGAAGTCAGATATTCAGTCAATTCTGGTCACTATATCAAAGTCTGCCTTGGTAAACATACAATCTGTTGTACTGTATATTAGAGAACATCTGGTTTGGAAATCTGCTTTTCGCTTACCTATGTGATGCTTATTAGCTTGCAGAGCTCTTTCTAACGTAGCAGATAATTGCTGGTAAATTTTGTGCACAGCCACCTGGATTTCAATTTGAATACTCCTCTTGGCTGCTCTGATACCATCCTGGGCCAGACAAACAAATAGATACTATAAGAACTGAGACATTTTTATCACTGGGTTATTGAAACAGCAGAAACTGCTGAAGTACACACCTGGTAGTGATGCAATCTTACACTCTCTCCTTTGGCCCCTGCATGTCCTACAGTGCCCAGACCAAAGCAGCCAGCAAGAAACTGGAGTCTAACAGAAGTAAGCAGTGAAGAAGACTGAAATCCTGGTACTTGGCGACTTCCCATTAACGGCACACAGCCTTTTTCCTCCATCCCTGACAGAAGCACTAAAATCTGATGAAGTGCTTCCAGACGAAGCTAAAAATAAAGGCAGGCAGAAGACAATATTAAGTAAGTAGCCAGTACTCTTACAAATTGAAACTGGATCATACTGAACTGTAAGCAAGGATGAATGGAGTCAGTTTGCTCCTTGACACATTTTTTTAAAAAGGGAATACTTTTGGTTCTGTTTTAGAGTTTATTTACATGAAGTTCCCAGTTCCAGTTAAGATACTTAACAGAAAAGAAAAAAATGTCTTCAACAGATAAAATTTAGAAAAAAGAATTTTTTAAAAATCCTATAATGAACATAATGTAAGAAGAATAAGAGAGGCTGTTAAACTGAAATTTACCTCAGCCCTCAACTGCTGCTGCTCCATTGCAATTATTGATGCTTGTGGACTGGTGGACATACTTTCCTCTGGTTCCTTAAATCCTGGGGAGTTTCCCACATCTCCACTTACAAAACTGACAGCATTTTCAATCAAAGTATGAACTCCAAGGGATCTTGAGAGATCAAAATCAGACTCAACAAATGAGTAGGAGGATGTGTATAACCAATCTCTGCTGTGTTTCAGTCGAACCCACGAGTCACTTAGAGATTCCATTTGACTGTGTATTGTTCCTAAAGATACACACAAGGAAGTCTCATCAGCTCCAATTCAGGTAACACATTTTGGCTGTAGGTAAAGACTGAGCTGCTGCTACTGATACAGGTGGAAAATGAATATTCACGTTAATTATACCATGCATTAAGCAACTTAGAGCAAAACACTTGATTTAAATTTACAGCAATTTCCCTAAAGAAAAGGCTGTATTTCTTTTAAATGTTAAGCACTATTGCAACACGCTGCCACGTGAAAAAAACAAAAAGAAGCCACTCAAACTGCTCAGCTTAAAGCTAGAACACTGAATAAAAAATGCTTTGCAGCTAAATGACAAAACAGTAAAGAAAATATTTTCTACCAACACAAGTTATGCACTTGGATATTTACTTTGAGGTTTAAACATAAAGCAAGAGTGGTTTTGGTTTTAATCAAGCCACTATTATTTCACAGCCTTGAAAAAGCACAATGTTATTTTGAGTGAAGTATTTACAGAATTCATGACTGCAGAAGAGAACAGAAAAATTTTTAGACTAACGGAGAACATTTACTGCAACTCAAGATAGATACATGTATATTAAACACTATCTAGAGTAAGTGTTAGATCTCTGTCATCTGGCAGTTTCACAAGTCTGTTTTCAAGTGTTTCCTATGACATCAGCATGTCATTACCTGAAACTTTACTGCCACTAATAAATGGACTTTAAATGAGCCTCAGTCATCAGTCTGCAGTATTGGAATTTATCACCATAGGTCTGATCTCATTTCCAAGAGAGTTTTGCTAGAACTCTGTCCCTGGCACAAATGAGTGCCATGCCACTCAAGGCATAACTTCATTAGCAGTAAAACTGATAGACATCAGTCAGTATTTTCCTCCTTTTGCAAGTGCTGTTTGCCCACTTGGAGCCATGCAAAATATTACAAGAGGGCACACCCTGCTCAGAAGAACTTCCCATCTGTACAGAGAGGCGGAATCTGGAAACCTTCGTGGAAACCTAGACTGTGTTTAAATTCACTTTGAAATTTTAGTCTGGATTATTTACATAACGTACAAAAAATGTTTAAATATTTATCTATCTTTGGAGAATTGCAACCTGCTCATAGTACTTGTACAAATCTGTATTACTTCAGTTTTAAACATCTTTCTGCAGGGTACCAGCCTCAAACATTATTAAACATCACCATTTTCAGGGAAAAGTCACACAAATTCATAGGGATTCATCTGCTCAAAGCTTGCTTTCAACAGTAAGGCTGAGTTCCAATGGTAACAGCTAGATCCAAATTTCAGGGCCTCCTTTAAACACTGCCTACCTGCAGCAGCTGCTCATAGGAACACAGGCAGACACAGATGTTTTGAACTTGGGCTAGCTTTCCTAGCAACCTACACAACTTTTTTCCTGAAGTAAAGGCAAAATGTCGTTACTGTGCCAACAAGTCAACACCTGCAGGTCACGATTTGCACCTTCATGCAATTTACAAATTCAAAATACTGTGAAATTTTGCTTCTCTTTTGTAAACCAGGTTACCTTCACTTACTTGCCAAGAAATTAATTGTCAGGGCTATGAATTATGAAAACCTATTCACATCCCGTTTTGTTTTCAGTGAATAGTGTTAATGTGCATTTGCATAGTATTCCTTACACTTGCTACTAAGCAGACTGCTATGGCTTCAGAAAGAATCATCACAGTACTTAGGTCATGCAGACTCAAGTTCATTTTGGATAATGCAAAGATTAAGTTCAAACACTACTTTTCAAAGTGCAATCTAATTTCCTAATCTCTGCTGCTTTATGTAACACAGTAAGACTACGTGGTTTACAGAGAACAACCTATTTTGTCATGTTTACTATGAAAAAATTTAAAGAAATTTTGTTACTCAATTTTACAATTTATACCTGGCAATAATATTTAAAGCAAAAGTAGAGACAGATCACCTTACTCTAATTTTAACATTAATTCTTAGAATAGTTGTTTTAAAGCTTTCCTTTAAAATCAAAGTTACATGGGGAAGTGGCAGGTGAGAAACAAAACAAATAGGTGCTAAAATACTCAGTTTCATGTAGGAAGCAGTTTCCTGGCAAGTGCATGGTGAACAGAGCCCAAGGGAGAGGATAAATGAGGCCTCAGATTACCCACAGGAAGCACAGCTAAACCATTTCCAAGTCCACAAAACGCTGCCTACACAACACCTCTTTCAAAAGGCCCATAAGCCCTCCAGCATTTGTACAGCAGGAGAGCTCTGAGCACCGCACAGTGACTTCAGCTTCCTCCCCTCCACCTGCCCCACACTGCACTATGCCACAGCACAGAATCAAAGCATTTGTAAAGAAACAAAAACCAATTCCAGTGTCTTAAATCATAAGCTAAAGGAGACCTTTCACGAATTTACAGAACATCAGAAGAAAATTTAGTTTTGATAGGCAACAAATCTTGTAAGAAAGAAACCCAACCAAGTATTAATAAAACCCAAAATTATTTCGTATTTGAAGAAATGATGAGGTGTTAGCTAATTGTTTTAGTACAAAATACAAGAATGTTTAAATGTAAGACCGATGTAAAATTGCTTCTAATTTGGAGAAAAGTGCAACAATTATGAGTTACAGATTAAATGTAAAACAATAGAAGTTATAATTGAAAGGATAGAGTTAAAACACAAAAATGACAAATCAAAGGAGCACACTTCAGAACTAAAACCATTTAACAATTAGGGCACAGAGACCTAAAAGTAATTTTTTTTTTTTTCCTCTTGATGATATTATATATCAGTAGAAGAATCAAATGTATGACTACATTGGAGCTCAGCTTGATTCTGTGTAACATCAATCACACAGAATTGATTGCAGCACAGCGCTTCCAGAAGCCTCTACAATCACATGAACAGAGCTGCACGGACGAATAAACCTGAAGCTTACAGTAAAAAAAAAAGTTTACTTGTCCTTATAAGCCAGCTTGTAATAATGAGTTTTCTAAATGAATGTGGCACAGCTGCAATGCACACTTTATAAAACAAAAGATATGTAGGGAAGCTATAGAGACAAAAAATAAACATGCCATCAGTTACTTGCTTGAAGCTCTTCTTTTTTCTGGGGCTCAACTGGCCAAAAAGGAGTAAATACACTACACCACACAAGAATCAGAAGACAAAAGCAGACATTTGAAACAGAAGGTAACATACGCATAAAATCTCTGCCTCATATTATTCTGACTTAAACAATCAGTCTCATCTCAATCAATACAATACACCAGCAGCAGGGTACATGGAAAAAATATTTACTCTTGTTCTGAATTAGTATAGCCTAGATAACAGTCTAAATTCTCCACCTTCAAAGAAAAAAAGAAATAATCCCCTTTAGCACTGCTGTAGGCATTCATATGTGTATTCTTGGATGTTCAAATCCCTTCCTTAAGCACGATCTGTCAGTTTTCAAAGGCAGAATTCATTAGTGCAGGTACACTAAAATATTTCAATTCCATTAGGATTTCATTTAAGTTGCTGCTTTTTTTGGAGTAGCCCGGTTGTGTTAGTAAGGCAGAACAGTACACACAAGCACAATGAAATTCACTAAGTTAAGATGTACGTGATGAACAGCCAAGAGTGGAGGACTCTCACTGATCTGTAGCTATGTTTGTGACTGCACTGCTGTGCTTTCCTTACTGCTATGTACCTAACGCAGTGTACAGCATCCCACAGGCACTGTACACAACAGGTACATCATCTGGAGGCATACTCTCTGGATCTGCAAAACTGAAAAAATTAATCTAAGCAACAGAAAAAACAAAGGGCTTAGATACAAGGGGAAAACAACAATGTGCTGCTCATCATCCCTTACAGCAAAATTACTCAAAAAGACTTCTTCTGTAGGTATGGAAGGAAAGGTTTACTAATTCAGAAATAACTGAGTAACAGCAAGGAACAAGATACTCAAAGGATCCTCAGGCTGAAGTAGGAATAGCCCAGTTCTCTTTCTGATTACACAGAATAAATTAAGAAGGTAACTAGAATAAAGATTGGACTGAGTAGCTAAAACATTAATTAAGTAGAAAGAGAATGCTTTTCCTTCCATAGCCATCTGCAAGACCATAGGAACTCATAGTATTATCCCCTTTATTAGTCAAGCACACCACAAGAATAAAGATAAAACTGAAGGGGATTCACCAAACATCCACAGCTGGCACTGCACCGTGCCGCCCACGTGACAAGGGGTGGACAATCCAAAAAAGCTGCAAGTTACACCCTCACCAAACACTGGGACTGAACACTGGGACATGCTTCAGTTCTAGGAGATAACTAGGATTCACAAAACAGACATGTCACAAGAGACAAAAGACCATAAAAAGCACTGAGCTGAACAGCTCATCCATTTATTACACAAATATTTATAGATCTTTTCCTGACCTTGACAGACATATGAGGAATGTTTCCCTGTCGGTGCACCCTCTGCATTCACTGACTCTGGTATTGGTTATCAACCAAATCGAGCATATATATCATCCAGCACAAGCAGACGAGCTTGCATTGCTGTGTGCAGACTAACTCCCAAGGAAGTCTCCCAGTACCAAAACAGAGGCATCTGTACATGTTGTCACAGTGTTCAGTTTGCAAATGAGCTGTTTGAGCTTCTTTTTAGGTTCTGGACAGATTCACTGTATTTATCAGTTTCTCCTCAGTGTTACAGAACTGGTACAGAATCTTCTTGCTGTAATAAAAGTTGATGAAGTCTACTCTTGCACTATTCCTCACTTCCTGAGGCTCATGACCAAAGCAACATCGGCCCAAGCAACAGCCCAGGAACCACAATTCATGAGACATTGTACCTGAGATCTAATCCAAGATCATTTCCTAGGTTACTTTTAGGACACAGGGGATATCAAGTAGAGTTCTGTGTCAGATCAATGGCAAAGCTAAAAATGCTGACTTCAAAGAATGTCCTGCAGATCAGGGGGCGGACAGAGGCCTTCTGATGGATCTTCTAACCCTGAGAATGCCATGATACATCTGCTGTCACAGTAACAGCAGCTCTAGCACATTTCTTTAGTTGTTCAACTGTTTCAATTGCTTATGCATGGACAAGGCATTTCTTTCCACACTGAAATCTAACGGGTGCTGCCACTGATAGCATCCTTTACAATTCCAAAAGACTTCAGAAGGCAAGAAACCGCTCAGTACTCTGCTTAACGATGAAGCCTTTTAAACTAGAACTCTCACCTTACCCAGGAGTATCAAGGCTTCTGTTACTGAGGCATATCATAATTCAACCTAATTCCTGTTTGCATATTCCCATGGTTTTTACAGATACAGCAGACCTGAGTCGTGATTCTCAGATTCTGCATCACCCAGACAGAAGTGGGACTTTTTGGTCCCTCCACCACCTTCTATTAAGGAGCTCACTGCAATTCCCCAGAATGAAGCAGCAACAAAGAGCAATAGAAAATGTGGTTGCTTGGCTGTGGAGGTGTGCTGGTGTTCAAAGAATGCAAAGTAAAGCAGTGTTTTCTGAATACAAGTTCTCCAGATACAAGCACATTTTATGGTAAAAGTTCATTGTTAGCACAAGAATAGAACATTCCACATGAACTTCCCTCACAATTTTTTATTCCTGAAGTCACATAAGTGAAAACAGAATGAATGTTTCTGATTCACTTAACAGAAAAACTCACTTGTTTCAAAAGAGCATTACAATTCTAGAAATTAGAATGAAGACTTATAACCAAGGAAATACTATAACCAAGCCACAAAGCAACAGAACTTCACACAACACACAGTAGGTACTGCCACGTGAAAAAGGTATTTTTAAATGCTCAGTTTTAACAGCTGTTATGTAACTGTAAACTGTATGCAACTGCAAACACAGTTTAACTTAAGAAACATTAACATTTATCAGGTTAGTATTCACTAGGTAAACAATAGAACTTACCCCTCTTTCTGTGTGATGCTGCCAAATCCAAATCAACATTTCGTCTTCCACTCTAGATTAAAAGATTAATAAAAGCCTCATTTCCTCAGGTGATCATATGTGGTGCATAATACCAGAATACTTACATTTTATCCCTCATCCATAAAAGTGACACAGTTAACAGAGCTATAATTATTTCAAATTATTTTTACCATTAGTGCTTTCTCTTAACAATGATGAATTAATGTACCGAAACACAGTGCTAAAGAAATGTTTCAGATGTACTTCCCATCTAAATATTCTATTGACAATCCCTAAATACATCATGTTGGTTTACTTACCAGTGAATAACCTTCCTCATCTGATTCTGGCTGAGACAAATCAGATTCACTTCTTGACTTCATCAGTCTGTAGCTTGAGTTTGCATGGATTGAGCGACTTTCTGCTGTAAGACTTTCACTCCTGCTTCAGGTGCACACACACACAGAAAAAAAATACTGATATTACACAAAGGTTAAGAGCTGGTAGCCAAATTTAGCGGGTACCACAGTTTTATTTGGGAGCAGACTACCACAGAACATCACAAGACCACATTAAAGAGGAAAAGAGTGGTCTGACGGCTTCAATTATGCTTATACAGGGTATTAGTAAACTTTGTTACTTCTTAACAGCCTTACTGGTCAACTGAACAAATGGCAACCTCAAATGAGTGATCACTCTAGAGCCTTGGTAAGTATCACACAGAGTAAACAGAAACACTCTGAGCTGAGAGGACAAGAAACAGAGACAGAGTAAGTGGGTGAAAAAGCACTGAACTTACTAAAAACCCACCCATAAAATGCATCCTAAAGTTGATATGCTGGAGATGAAAGCCACTTTGACAATGACAGAGGCAGCCACCCATGCTTTAGGGACTAGATTTCCAAAAAGAGGCAAAAAGAATAAAAGGGTACTGAATGAATGTAATCTTCCTCTCTAATATCTTAATATCTTCCCCATCAATATCTTTATTTAAAATATCAAAACAGGATCTGTACACTGTACAAGCTTAAGTAGACTCAGACTAGTAGCATCACAATTCCTGTGTTATATTCTACTTCAAACTCAAAGATCTCTAGAATAAAAGTTTAGGGAGGTCAAGTTTAGAATAAATCTGTTTTACAAAGAATATCCCAGGTTATGAAAATCAAAATGCATTATGTAGTACTTATAATATTTAAATTAAACACTTCTCCCATTCAATGAGCTGTCTGGCTTTTTTCTCCTACACCTAACAAGTCTTACCCATGGCTATGTTAGGAATATTTATAAAAACCAATCATGAACAACACTTTTGTCATAATAGGCTTTGAAACTTTTGTTTTAAACTTATACAATTTTTTTTTTTAACAGTAGTATATAGGACATTGGTACAGTTCAAAAAACCCCAAATATGGTAAAAAAAAAAATCCAAACACAAACAAATTACAGGAAAAATGAATAATTTTTCCAAATACCTCATGCTGTCTGTACACCTCATGATCTGAACTATTTACCCCTAAGCCCAACTTTGAAACTTAAATAGGGTCCACACAGAATAAGACTCTTCAGGTTTAGTTAGCATGGCCAAGGAAAATTAAGAAAAAAACACTATTCTCAACAGAAGCATAACATTGCTCTCAGCAGAAATTTTCTTCCAAAAAACCTGCAATAATCCTCAGAGGAAAACTGGGGTTATTTAATCAATTCTAAAGGGAGGAGAGAAGAGCGAACCATTCTGTAGAGTCAGCAAAGCCCACCTTGTCATGAGCCCGATCCCCTCTGGAGCAACAGAGGGAGGCTGCTGGAGCTGCCCATCCTCCCTTCGCTTCTGGAGCTCCTCAATGACAGGGCTCACTCCCAAGATCAACAAGGCACATCTGTGGATCACAGAGTTGCAGGCAGCAGTGTACACATCCTGCCCTTCTGTCAGATCAGTGCTGATCCTTCGTTCCTGCTGGGACTGAGGAGGTGGATCATCAAGTCTAGTCCCCGTCCCTGTGCTCATCCTATCTCGATCCCGACTGCGAGCTACTTCACGGGCTGATAGGAAACATTGAAATATTTCTGTAACATGCAACACAAAAAGAAAGTCTTAACTTCTAGACAAAGCTACAGAGAATAAGATATTCATCTACATCTTGGGCCAAAAACTGCCCCACTATAAAGAACAACTAATATTTTTCTAACAGTAAAAGAATACAATAATAATACAGTGCCATAAAAGAAGTCATGCAAACAAGTTAAATGAAGCATTTACACAACGTTAATTTTAAAATGAAGGACAATGCACTTGGACAGAACACCAAACACTCTTTCAGTGTCTTACTGCAACCCAACTCCTGTTTGGATAGCATCAAAGAGAAAGAGATTATTTCATGTTTGCCTTTTAGCAGATGCGTATAAAATAATGCTTCTGTAAATCTGTATTCCAGACACCAGAATATCTCCAATTTGATACTGGAACAGTTTCAGGCTTTGATTAGCTTTGGGCAGTACAATGAAGACCTTATCAAAATACTTAGCCTTCACTCTACTTAATTCTGCTGTAGTCTAAAGGGCCAGATTCTTCTAAAGAGTACGTGAGAGACCTTCTCATCTATGTCCAAAGAACTAAAGTTCTGTTGATTTAATCATTTTTAAAGATTCAGTTCCCCTTTGGAAAGGCAAAGGTAAGAACTAAATACTTCCTTCACTGATACGAATAGAACTCCACACGTCAGGTTCAGCATCCCTTAGGAACACAAGTGAAAGGGTCATCATCTTCCTACTTATCTGTGCATGTAACACTACTGTCTGTCTGGATCTTTCTGGACACATTTCCTTTATTGTACCCAGAAGCCCTGACCAGGTGGAATTTGAGAACTCTGAGCATTCGCCCAGAATAATTGCAAATCAAGCAGCAAAACACACTGCATGTACTGAGCAGGTGACATGTAAATCTTCCACAACCACAAATCATCTCATGAATGTGAACTTCAGCTCCACTGCGTGCTTTCAGGAAAGCTTACTGCGCTGTCCGTGTAACGACAAATCCTATAAAACTAAAGGTGTAACATACATTTTGGTCAGTAAGGTCCCAAACAGAAATGGGAGAGTCCTAATGGGAAACTGTCAGCAAAACAGGTGATGACAGCAGAGGCTGGAAAAATGATAAACATTCTAACAGCATCCAGGGGACCAATATTTGGAAAAAAATAAAAAAAATTGTGCAGCTATGGAAAATATTTCAAGTCAGCCAATTTAATTTTTTAAGCTATGTGCATTCTACAGAAATTTTCCAAGGCTAACACAAACACTGTCTTGGAGAACACTCAGCTCACAACAGAGAAAAACCAACCTTGTGTGACTGTCTGTTGCTTTACTGAAACTGCAAAAATTAAGGATTAACTACCCCATCAAGCTGGACTACAAGCCCCACTCAGTAACAATTGTGTAACAACAGTTCGTGAAATTCACCTTTTTCAAGCTATCTTCTGAAGAATTAAACAAGATGTTCAGAAAGCCCAGGAGAAAATATGGCAAATAGTGTTAAAAATACCAAACTCTGACTAAAACGTCCACATTTTTAAGAGCAGAGATAGTCTAAGACAGCAGTGAATTCCAACACAATCAGTCCACTATTATCAACAGTTTTGTTTCCAAACTTCAAAATAACATTACCCTTCAAAGCTTACTATATAAAATAACAACACATACAAACACAGCCAAAATTCTATATATAAATACTGTGGTGAAAACTCAGAGATCTAATGACAAGAACTTCAGAGAAAACAAGATGAAACCAATTAGTCTTGTAGATAGTGCATGCAGAAGTGCTGGTATATGTCAGATGCCCTGAACTGCAGTGAGCTTGCTTAGTATTCACATTCCTTTGTATCTAAAAACTTTCCTGAACCAATATAAAGCACTACACCACTGTATAAACCTCTCAAAATGTTTATGCAGGCAAATCTTTCATAATCTTTTAAATAATTTCTCAATTTTACTCAGAGAAAAAAAGACACCGTCCTTCCAAAGGACATGGCATTACTGACACACATAACCAGTACTTACTACCAGCTGTCATAACTTCATGTTCTCTTTCCTCCTCCTCATCTTCTTGTTCTGGGTGTCCTTCCTCCCTGTCACGTTCCGCCTGCTCCTCCATTTCTGCTTCTTCATCAATTGTACGAGTAAAAGAATGTTCTTGAGTATCAACATCAGCAGATTCTTGGTTATCTAGCATCTTGATTTTAAAAAATACACACATGAAGTGAAATTAATTCTCACCAAAATGAAAGATAAATGTACAAGGACACAGGTATTGAATAAGAGGTTCTTTTCTATCAAAAAATACTTTTGATATTGTGTGAAATAAACAAGGACAGTTGTTTACATTCAAGGTTTTAAATACTTAAGTTGGAAAATCTAATTTTCCTTTTGTAACCGTGACTCAGATTATTTGCAGAAAAATGTCTCCTTGTAATGCTTATTTAGACACTACAGTCAAACTTTGACACTTCAGCACCAAAGCCTTTAGAAACCGTAAGCCTGGGTACACTGTGCAAAAGCAAACCAGGTACTTTTTCCCAATGGTATTAAAACTGAAGCAACAAATCTACTGCATGCATCAGATTTGCTGTACTGCATCTTAAAGTTTGAGGATCTGTGGAAGTAACAACTTACTGCATGCATACCCAATGCTTTCAGAAGCGCTGAGTCCCTTGCAGCATGTTAGACCCCTACCCTAAGAAAGGAAATGGGCAAGACACACACATCCCCGTAACATTAATCAAAAGTAGGAGACATACCTACACTATTCTAAAGAGCACCCCTAGTGCTTTACAATACAGCTAAAAAGCCTCTTAATCCTGATGTTACATGAGAATTTTGTTGATTAAAAATCTTGTAGATTGTAAAACACATTAAAAATCCTATCAGAGAAACCTGCTTTAAGGACTACTTTGTATTGCCAAATAGGCCCCGACCCTGTAATTCACTGAACACTTCCATCATCAATGCTGACCTCGCTTAATAAAGTGATTCAGAAGTTGCCAGTTTCAGGCTCAGTGCTCTCATATCAAACATTCACAAAGGGCTGACAAGGACAAGTCGCCTTAAAGTAATGCTAGAACTAAGAAGATAATGCGGCCATGAAAAAAAGAAGAAGGGGTAGGCAAGGAAGGGGAAGAGTGAGGTTCAGAGATCAGAGGCCCAGATAATGCAGCTGGATTCAGGAATGGGAGCGAGACAAAGCTCTGGCCTGCTCAGCACAGCTGAGCCATCTCCAGCTAAGCTGTAGGGCTTCTATGGCCCAGCATTCTATAGATGGGAACAGGGAAAACAAGGCTCAAGGCTGTGCTTGAGCCAAATGATGCCAACCAATCATTTGCTTTAATTGATTTAATATCACATATTCCAGACTAATGGACTCCTAATTATACCCTGCCCATTTTCATCTGAAAACTCATGAAGGTTGTTCAACAGGATAGAAAAAAATACTGGTAATATATATGAAACTAACATTATGTAACATTTTTGTAACAGCCAGTAAAGCCAGAAGAACTGAAACGAGATGTACAGCCTTACCCATCTGTCTCTGGAGGATGATCTGGTCTGAATAAGCTCCATGTTCTTGCAGGCAAGCAAGCGACTCCGAACTTTATACACACAGCGGTAAACTTCTGCCAAGGCCTTGCCTGGCTGGTACCTACCGAAAATCACACCCAAGCCAGAAAAAAATCACACAAACTTCCTTTCAAAAAGTCAAGCTGAACTTTTAAAAGCAGCTTTAAAGTTATACTTGCCTGCTCTCACCACAAGCTTGACTAAGTAAACTTGTATGTTTCAGAAGAGCTGCAAGGACAAATCTGGACACAGTGTCTAGGAGTGATTCATTACTTAAAGTTGCAGTATCCCAATCTGAAAATAGAAAGGATTCATCAAAACTGGCTACTGTTCCCAAAAACCAGAAATGTTTGTTTTTTCAATATTGTATTTAATATCTTGATCCATTTAAATCCCCTTTTTTTTTTAAGGAACTGACTTTTCAATTTCAAAATAACTTTTCCCCACTTTAAAAAGAATCATTATGAAAATAATATTGCTCTACTATAAAATAACTGAACCGCCAAACAAACCTTCACAAAGCACCGTAATTTTCCACGGGGATAAAAAATTACTGTCCCCTTTCTTTACAAATATACTTATAATATTTTTTCCTGTTAAACATTATCTATAAATCCTTGTAAACTGCTGTAGAAATGACAAAGCTTACCTGGCCATACGTAAGTCTAGTCTAACACACCTGCTCCTCACCAAGTTCCATGACTTTGCATGTGATGCTATACTAACGTGACCATACAACTTTCAGTCAGCTGAACAGAGCAGACCCACATCAACTTCTACAGAACTCAGTTCCATAGCCTAAATTATACATATTAGCCCATTCGACTCAGGTTTTGCAAACAGATAACCAGCACTTTTTTTACTGGAATTCCCATTTCTGTGGAATTCTGTAACAGAATTCCCTATGTCACTCTCAACAGGCTCACAATACCATTTGCTCTTTTCTTCATCTGGCTCAGCTTGGCCAGAGCTACAGAAAATTACCTCTGGATACAGCAGTTACAGTACAACTACAATGCTCAGTGGATCTCATTAAAAGGAACCTGGAAAGCTTGAGCAGGAAACCCAGATTTTAGGCAATAAGCATGAAAAACTATTACTTCTGTAAGACCAGCCTCCCAGAGACTTGAAAAACAAAAGATGACTTACCCCTTCATTCCATTCCTAACATATTTTGCAAGTTACTTTGCCTTTCCCCACCTCCTCCCCTTTAATTTTTCTTTTTAATTGCAAGTTTCACCCTGCTCTACTCATAAAATAGAAAAAAAAACAACTGAGTAAGCAAACAAGAGTTTCTTCTTAATAGTTGAGAGGGAAAAACAACACTGAGCTACACATTTGCCAAGCACTGAAATCAGTGTCAAAAGTAAGTAACGGAAAAAGCAAAAGAAAGATCACGGAACATAATAATAAATTAAGTTTATCGTGTTGTAGAATTAAAAATTGTTGCCAAAGAAAATGCAGGATTGTGCTAGGAGTGTAGTTGGAGCACTTAACTTGCTTTCAACATACACAGGTATTTTCAACACCTTACCTTTACTGACAGCATAGTCCTGCATACTGATCCACAGGCTCCTTGCTGGCTCTTTTGTACAACCCAAGGCTAAATCAACATAGACTGTGATCTCTGGTCTCAGCTTATAATCAAAGGGCTTCTGTTCCTCATTTCCAGACAGGGCCACTTCTAACAAGGAGCTCATGCATTTGTCTAACAGAAGGAAAATACCAAAGAAATTAAACTCTGCAAATTTTGAGGATTACACACATCTATCTAAAAGCATTTAAACCAGCTTTTTCCTCTTATTAAAAAAAAAAAAAATTAAGACATGTCGTTGTCCTTCCACAAATTTACCTTACATAAGGAAGTGACTTAAAATACAATCTACATAAAACCTATGGAGATTTAGATGCATTATCCAACTCCTCTTCAATAGCATAAATCTGTATCATTAATTCTACCTGAACTGCACAGCTATACACTTGCAACTACTGCCTGCACCCATTTCAAGACACTCCATCTTGTAAGTAAGTCTTGAAGTAACCTACTCAGAACCAGAGGGAGGAGGAGATGTGAACTAACAGGAACAGGGCACAAAGAAGCAAAAGCAAGTGCCCCATTCAGATAGGAAGAGATGACTGGAACACCACTGCTGAGTGGTGTTAACAATTCTGGTAGATGGTAACGACTGAAGTTTGCTATTAACGGCATTGTTTCTAATTAATAAAAAATTCATTTTGCAAGTAGAATAAAATATATTTTCCAATAATTAATATGAAAAATGGAGTCCCTGGAGTATCTGTTAAATGCTGAGCATCTAAGACCAAAACATTTCCACTTAACTCTGTGAAGTCTGTGGTTTTTCACTCAGAAATTGTGATTTTTTTCTCCTGTATGCATTTCCAAGACCCTTTATAAACTATATCATATACTTAAATACCATTTTAGAACTTTTTGTATTACTACACAAATAGACAAGAATGCTGAAAGACAAACCTTAAGTACAGGGACTTATTCAAACACCATTAGAAATTGCACACCTGAACACAAATATTTACAACAACCATTAGTCACATGCACTGAACAGCTCACCTAAATGAGGAATATCCATCTCCACTCCATCGCTGAACAGCGGGGTTTTGAGCCAGTAGGCTGTGTCCTGCTCCTCAGGGGACACTGGAGGGCCCTGCAGCATCCCCCCCAGGCAGCGCCCGATGAGCAGGGCCACCGTCCTCTCCAGGTCCACCAGCCACACCCACGACTGGGCAGGCTGCGGCAGGGGCACGCCCGCAGGGTCGATTAGCTCAGGGCCACCTGTAAGTATTCACTGCCAGGTTAGTCACCGATGCCCAGGTGTTACAAACAATTCCAAAATTAATGGCAGATCTTGCTAATGTTTCCCAGTTAATAGCAGATTTGCCCCTCAATCAGCAATCTTCCAACTGAAGAAACAGCAGCTAGGACAAATAGATCGCTACACATTGGAACTACAGTAGCAGCAGAGGCCACCACCATTCATGGCACAGCTGTTCATGAAGTAAAGGCTCTTTTAAACTCTGCCCAAGAACCTGCTTTGTCTAGTACACACTTCTTTGTGCTCTGATAAACACGTACAGATAAATGATACAACTGGAAACTGCACTCAATGCAAGCAGAAAAAAAATATTTCACAGCAAGGGATATTAATACATTAAGGAAATTGAAAAGGAGATGTAGCAAGACACATAGTTTAAAAAAATAGCCATCCTAAAAGGGAAAGCTAAATTACACTAAAAAAGGTGCCATGGTTTATTTTTCAGATTGAAAGCATGTTTGTCATTACACTTACCATGAAGAGGCCACTGTAATTCCTGATCTTCCAAAAGGGCTGCAGCAGGCAAGAGTCTGTTGAGACGATCTAAAGGTGGCAGCAGATCCAGCAGGTAACTCAGCAAAGGCCGGGCTACTGACACTGGCAGCAGCAACAGTGAGTTGACAATCTGAGAGAGCATACTGCCAGCAGCTGATACATAAATCACATCTGCAGAGAAAAAAGCCAAACCTGAATTAGTTACAATTATGGAATTATGTAAGCACAATTTAACAAGTTGAAGAACTGCACCTCAGCTATCTCAGAATGTCTTAAACAATAAAGGTTGAATTGATGGATTTGTTTATTGATGTCTTATTTTAATCACACACTTTTCAGTAATCACAAGTGTACTTTTTAAAAGAGAAATCTAGAACTAATGAAACTGAAACAATAATGCATATTCTGTATTCTGTTCACATTCACACTCTGGAGAGAAGGTCAACACAAAGGAGAATTCACATTCTCCAACCTGTACTTTCCTGCACACAAGATGTCCTATCAAAAACATGAACCAGATGCCATTCCTGGGTAGTCACCTCATCTCCTCCTTTGGGGGAGACTTGGGATGCCTACTTTATGCAGATATAGGAAAAACTAAGGGATTTTTTAATTCAAACCTAAGCAAAGAAAAAGCGCCCTAAGCTTACAGAGCCATCATCACTGATTTTTCCATGGACATTTACCTCTCAGTTTTTCCCCAACACTACCATTCCAAGAACTTTCCTTAAGCAGCGTTGCAGAACGGGAATAGATATCTGTAGCATGAGGCAATAAAAGCTGAAGGTGTTTGTGAAGCAGTGCCACACTGCTGGAATTCTAGAAGGAAACAAACATAAGAATTCTGTAAATATATATAAGGAGGTCACTATTTAAAATCACTTTAGCTTTCAAATATTCCGAAGATTTTCAAAAAGAATCTTACAACATTTTGCTGCTTATGAACACTGAATTATTTTTTTCTCTTCTACATGGTAAAAATAAGGACACGCACCTCAGTAACACTGTTGATGTGGCAATAAGCCAGCAATTGTTTCTGCAGGGAACATAAAAGCTCATGCAGATGAGCAGGTTGGCTGTTCTCTGATGATGATGTACCTAGTAAAAATTTATCACTGTTTTTTTCCAGTTCTCCGAAGGCTTGGTCCTATTAAGACAAAAGGGGGAGAAAGATAACAATTCAGTCTGCTTCAAGAGCTATAATACTTTGCTATCACCTAAAAAGAAGCATTCTTATCTTTACTATGTACATTTGTAATTACTGGAGAAATTGGATAATGTCAAGTGAATCATGGGATAACCAAACTTGAAATTACAATTGTTTATAATGTCACAGGAGAGACTGTGGTAGCTGTCAGGTGAACATTCCTTAAAATGTTTCTTTCACATGCAGCAATGCTTTTATTCACCTCCCCAAGGATAACTAGATTAAAAAACCTCACTTCCTAACCTAGGCCCCAAAGCACAAATGTGTTAAAATAAGTAATAATTCATTAGGATCTGTTGTGGGCTGATGCGTAAGATGTCTCACATTAGAATCCTTCCTTCCATTATCTAGGATGGCAATACAAGGAGAACACAGATGGCTGCTTGACTTCCTTTGGAATCCATTGGAAAAACAGAGTTAAGTTTCAAGCAGCCAATTCAAAGCAGACAATTCTATCTCCCTGACTGGGGGAGGTCTAGAGAGAAGAACAAAACACTGCCACCCTGCCCTGAGGAGCTCCACACTTTGCCAGCGAAGTCCAAACCTCTGATTTATTCTCGCTGTTGTATTTAACTGGCTGCTTGAATAAAAAGCTGAGTCAGTGATTTGCTCTCACACACCCCTACACTTTCTAAGAACACCAGTCTGGCTGCCACACTGTGCAGCTGACCTGCACTTGCTGCTCTACTACAAGGTAGTTACCCTAGTGAAGTTAATGAAACAGATTTATGCTCCTGGTGTCGCTTATTGTTCCCTGGTGGCTGAAATTATACTGACAAACACCGCATACAATCAATTTACTTCTTGTGTTACATTTTATCTTCCAAAAAAATCTGAAGCCAAAGCAAGAGCAATAAAATAGTCTGATATGAAACCAGCTGCATTTACATAAGGCACCTTAAACAATAAATACCACAATAGCAATATTAGAAGCATACTGTTAGAGAGGATTTAACTGACTTTAGTCCACTTAAAGACAAATACATGTGGCACTGCTACTTTTGATAAACAAAATGAGCATCGTTTTCTTAAGATGGGGGGGAAAAGTTACCCTTCAATAATTAATTTGTTTTTTTAAAAAATTCATATAAAGCCTATACATACTGTATAAAATCCCAAGTTTCTTAGAAGAGTCTTCATTAAGATTTCAGCTAGATGAGTATCTGGATGACTGCTCTGGACAGCATATGCTTGATCAGAGAGGTTTCCATAGCTGATACACAATGAGGAAGTTTCTGTGGTATCAGATGGGGAACTATAGCCGAGCAGGGAAGCTACATGGGTGTGATCCTGCAAGCTCGTCAGAATGATGTCCAACTGCATTCTCTGAAGAAAAATGTTTAGACACAAAAATCACTCTTTGTTAATAAAAATAAAATAACGAGCTAAGAAGAAAAAAGCATTAGGCGTAGTTACCCAATAAAAATATTCTAATGGGACACAGTAATAAGCTGGAGGGCTTTACCAAAATACTCCAGGTTTTCCTGAAGATCTGTACTACTAGAGAATGGATAAATATACTGAATTAGAGCGACCATACCCAGTAAAAATCTGAGATTAAGAGAGACAGAAACTAGATTGTCCATATGGTGGGCAATGAGGTTAAGACACTGAACCAAACACTTTCTCCAGTCTGTCCCGGTTACCTGATTATTTGGGAAGACAGGTGGGGGACACACAATTTTTCTACACTGTACATAGGAAAAAGGGTACAAAAAAGAACCTTGCAGTCATCTTTGCAAAGTAGGGTGAAATCCATGTAGGGAATGCATTATACAAGTATTCATCCCAGAAAACAGTTAATTTTCTGTTACCAAGGCTTGTTAAATCAATCTAGTATTCAAAAATATCTAATTTTTAAATTTATCTGGGTACAGTACCACAGCAATTCCTAAGTTCTCTGTAGTTGACCTTGACTTGAGAAAACAAGCAGTGCTCCCTGCCTCACTCCATTCTGGTTCAGTCAGGCTACCCTACAGATTTTGTTACACTGGGGTTTGCACTGCATCTCCCCAGAAATGTGCTTGCACTCTGCAAATGAGGCTCAACTCATAGCTCAATATGTTCTCACAGAAAAACCCAAAGCAAACCACAACTGCTCTCAGGCATATTTTTAGGTGACCTTACCTGTCCTTTGGATAAGCTTTCCCATCTATCAGGACCTTGGGGTAGAAGAGAATGTAGCAATTCCATTCTCTCTCGCAATGGAGGAAGTAGCATAGTTGCTCCAACTGACAGAGTCTCAATTACAACCTAAAATTGGAGCAGCAGAAAATACTTCTTCAGTGGAGAAGGAGGAATAATCAACTCACCTGTGTCCTTAAAAAATATAGTACATCACAAATTATATATCCCAAATATCAGCTTAACTTCATTTAATATCAGAATTCTACTACGCAATAGCACACTAATCTTTTATGCTGTGATGCAAACGTGCAGTACACTGAAGGAGTGAAACAAGACCAACGAAAGTTGCTGTTTCCTGTAAGAGTGCATCTTAGGAAAATTACTCAACCAAGTTAGTTACTCAATTCACAACAATAACATTTTAGGTTCATTATTACAAGGAAGAATAATTTAAAAGTTACAAAATAAAGCAGCTTTTTGAAATTCCTATGCAAACATTCTCCTTTGCTTTCAGATCATAAAACAGTGATGGTGACTACATTTTTTAACTTTAATGAGTAAAACTGGCAAGTCAGAATCGTTCAGAAAATCAGATAAACATCTAACTACACAGTCAGAAAAAAAGGAGAAGAGAGTAGTACAATTTTCACATGTAAACAACAAGGCATTACTTACTTCCTGAATTTCATCAGGGACAGAAGAGTCCATCAGTCTGAACAAGAGATTTCGAAGAGGACCAGCCTGCCGGCCAAGAATGCTGGTGGCTACACCTCCAGCCAGTGCAAGTGCAAGGTGATTAGAAAGCAGCTTCAAACACAATTTAAGAAAATTGTGATGTTCCCTGTAAAAGAAATACATACCTGTTAACCTCTCCTATTACTAGCATTACTCCCTTTCACTTATTTGTGCACTAAGCTTTCAACTCTCCCTTGATTTTTCATACCAGAAAGGCAAGTAAATTCCAACTGGGAGCTTAAGGAAACTCCTCTGAGAAACTTACTGCCAATCTGCTTAAAAGAACAAAAACTGAAACTGGAATAGAGAAGTGTATCTGTGGACAATGGTTGCAAGAGGCTTTCACTTTAGATTAGTAGTCCCATGAACTATGAGACAAAACCATCCCAAAATACGGAAATAAACAATAATATTATACACAGAGGGGAAAAAAAAACTTTTAAGAATTAATAAATGTAATCTTCTCTCAGAAGATTTAGGTGTACAACAACTGGGTTAAAAACAAAGAGTCAGGATATTCATTTCTAGTCCTCTTAAAAAGAATTTGAAACACTGGTTACAGGAGTAAGAACTGACAACACAGAAATAGTAAATACATTTCCACTACAAAGAAAAACGTGTTTCAAAGGAAAACCCTGAAGTAAAGCATTTAATTCATTGCATAATGAAAATACATTTCAGACTAAAGATTCTGCTACATTTGAGACACTGTAAAGCTCATCTGTTATACAAAGGCACTAGAGTAATTCAAAACAAATGGCACCTGAGTGAGCAAGTAAACCACACTTATGTTTGTTAAAGAATAGACTAACCAGGACTAAGCCATTCACCACTGCTGGAAAGAAAAAACAAATATAAAAATCTGTAACATGCATATGCTGTATGTACCTTGACGAAGGAAAAGGAAGAGGAGGAATTTCACTGTTAATTTTGTCACAGTAGTGCTCAAGAAAAGAACGAAGATGTGAAAAGGTACTTTCTTCAAGGTCAACACAATAGGGTCTGTGCCATGCCACAACTTGCCTGGAATCAAACATCAAAGTAAATTACCTTCTGGAAATACTTTAACTACTTTAATATATTAACAGTTTAAACAGGTTGAATACACACTCAAACTAAACCAGCTTCTTTCTTACAGCAAACTAGTACAACTATGGCAGACCAACTTCCTGACCCGTCAAGGTATTCTCTACTCTCTTTTCTGTAAAACTCTTTACAATCAAACGCTCCACATTTACGGACAAAAACACCTCAATGCCATAAACCTGAAGCCACTTGCATCTAATCTGATTCGTGCAAAGGCTGACCAGTACTCACAAAGCTGGTTTTAGTACAAATGCCAGATTAGAGACTTTGATAAAATGCAGGGAGAATTCAAAAGGAGAAGTACCACTTGGTCCTGTCTGAGTCTCACTATTCCCGTAGTTGACAGCTCTCTTGCAAACAGGGCATTTGAAATTCTTCTTAAATTATCTTCCAAATACTAAGTTTTTCTGTTCCTTTTGTTAGTCCATACATAAAAGTTTACTGGTTCACTTCAATCACTTGCTAACATCTTTGGTGTAAAAGTGTTAATTGAGTTATTGTATATTAACCAAACTATTTATTTAGGTACCTATTTTTAGTTTAACATGTAACTATACAGAAATTTTTTAAGATCTCTAAATGCACCTCAGTAATTTGGCTGAACTTCCCCCTTTCCCAAAGTTTCCTGATTAGTTACTCCTTACTATACTAAAAGAAACTTCCCAAGCCATAAAAAATCCCCTCAGAAGCAAAAACTAAAAAATACTGAGTTGTTTCACCTCCCACTGACTAATTTGTCAATTTTTAGTAAACAGAGGTAGGTTTTGTCTAACTGCACAAAAGAAACGTTCCTATACGAAGAAATATCCACATCTTTGGTGCTGATACGTTTTCACTTGTAACATGCAACAATTAGAAAAGATGAGGGAGGAAAGAGGAGAGGAAGAAGACTTTCCAGACCAAAACATTACAACCAGAATGCTTGAAACACATGATGTGGGAACACCTTCAGGAAATAGTTAAATGTATCCCAAAGTGGACTTGTATAAAAGAATAAAATTATACCTGTCCCAAATGTCATTGTTACCTGTCCCTTGGAAGAGCTGTCCAGGCAAGGCTATGGGATGTTCCTGCTGAAATCTGTTGAATTGCAACTCCATCTAAACCACTTACTTTCTTCGGTTTAGTAATGGGGCCAGTAGAGTTTCCCTGACCACACTGTCCCATTGAATTGTTACCCCAAGCATAAACTTCATTATCTATAAACATAAATAAAGCAGAAAGCAAAAGCTGAGAAACAACTGTTTTTGATCAAGAGGAGGATTATGTATTTTTACACCTTATTCTCTTTACCATGAGAAAGTGCCAAACAGTGACTGTCCCCAATGGAAATGTCAACTATTCTGGTAGCAGCCAGCTCTTCAATGAGCTTGGGTCTGAGAGCAGTTGCCTCCGAAGAGCCACAGCCAAGGCAGGCCCCACAGCCCCATGCATAAACCTGGAGCAAACCAACCACAAAACAGACGCAGGTCAGACTTGTGTTACAGGTGAGCACAACAAACAACATCCCAGCAAACCACCTGCCCAATAACTGCAATTACACTTTCAACACAACTTGCACAGGACTTTACTGACTGGAACACACATCTCATACAGTGTGCATTCCTTCCCCCAACCGCTGAGGTGACTGGCCACAGAGCACAGCACTGGGGAGGCTGCTGCAGGAAAACAAACTGCTACAGTGAATGTTAACATTCCAAACCCGCACTTTGAAAACGCACTGCCTTTGAGTCACAGAGCTGAGGGTGGGGAGGCCAGTTGCATTACACATGTGGAAATGCTTATTGGATTACATGCATCCAACCATGACAGGAAGGGCCCTCCTTTACCACCTCAACATTTACCTCCAAGCTCTCCTGAGATTTTTCAGATTAGAAATAAAACTTTTAGTTAACACCTATATTGTAACATACACATATATTTCAAAAATCTATTAAACCACCTAATCACCTGAGTGGGTCACTGTATTAAAAATTACAAGCACTTCGCTGCTGTTTGTTTCTTGAATCCAATTTGATTTTACGCTGGTTACATTTATTAACCTAAAAATACTACACTTTCTGTGACTAAGCAAGAATCTTGAAAAGTGTGTTTTAGATGACTCTTAGCACATTTTGAATTACTCTTGTGCATTAGGTACTTCAATCTCTAATCAAGAACTTCACTTCCACTTAAGTACTAGTTGAACATTTTCCCAACAGTCAAAAAAATAAATGCTGAGATAATGTGAACCCACACCTTCTTCACCAACTCTCATAATTTGAGTGAAAACTTGGTTTTGCCTACCTGCCCTGTTGATGTCAAGGCAAGTGAAGACTGGCTTCCAGCACAAACTTTTCGAATAAACATTCCTTGCAAGGCTTCTATAACTTTAGGTTTATATACTCTATTTGTATCACCATGACCAAGTTTGCCTGCAAAAGGAGGAAACACAACTGGAAGGTCTTTTCAATGGATAGACAATAATTAAAAGTACCTCAAAAGAATTCTTCTTGGATTACCAAGAATGTCAGAGTGGATTTTTAAAATTAAAACATATTACATATTTTATAAAACCTATTCTCTTTCAATTACAGTAATTAATTACAGACTTGAAGACATATATATTTATAATAGTCTATTTTAAAATTGAAATACTAATCCCAGGCAGTTTAAATGTAATAGATTGTAGGATGTGAATAGCTATTGTCATACCATGAGAGAGCTTATTTGAAAGTCATCAGCACATTTTTTCCAGAATTGTTCATCCATTCGCTGACCTTTCTGTGCTGTGAAACCTCTCCCCTGCTGAAAATCCTTTTTTAAACCCTATAATCTTGCAGGTGAACTTCAAATATTGTATTCAGATTTTATAAGAATCCTTCCTTGAACAGCTACCAAATGACCAATAAAAACCAAAACCAAACTGCAAGGAGTACCGAAACGAGGAGGCAGATGGAATAAGACAAAAATTACTACCAAAACATTAGTTTTACCTACCATTGTCTCCTCCTCCAAACGACCACACTGTTCTCCCATCTTTAGACAGAGCTATTGTGTGTGAACTGCCACAGGAAACCTCTCCTACATTGCTAATATCTTTCACTAAAGTTGGAATGTTGCGGCTGTTGCTATCACCATGACCTAAGGAAAAAAGAAAAAATATTTTCTTTTTGTGAAGATTTAAGTTCTATTTCTGTTTTGCAATCATAAGATTTTTCAAATTTCATGTGTATTGCAGTCATCACAAATGATGATTTCTGCCCACTTTTTGGAAAGATTCACAGTAAGGTTTGGAAGACATCTGTGGTAAAGTTAAACATTTAATCTTTATGACATACTCCAGAGCACCTGTTCATATCTCACTGCCTCTGAAACTTATGATTATTTTCTACCTAGCTGAAAAGAAATAAAAAGAATTGCTAGTACAGCTGCCTTTAATACCAGCTGATTGGGTAGCTAGACTTCCCAATACTGGGCAGCAGGTATCCTGCACAGCATGAGGAAGCTGCAATAAGGGCACTTTGTCACTCCCGTCAATACTGCACAGACAGAACAGGTCAGCCCCTCAGCTGCCTTTAGACAGCCACAGTTCTAACAGGTCCTTTCTGCAGAAACCAAATACATTACAACTATCACCTACTTTATAGAAAGTTTTATTTCTACTAAACTACAGAAATTCTGTGGATATGGAAGAAAAATGGAGAAGAGAGGAGAATTAATACCACTGCTATCCATAACTGATTAAATATGAACAACTCCCTACAACCTAATGAAATGTTACTTTTTAGTTGCGTGCTGGAACTTGCCATTGCACACTCCAAGACCCCCCAAAAACATCAAAACTCCACATTAATCTAAAACTCAAGGAGAACATTTCCACAATTCCCACCAAAATTCCAGTTAAACTTTCAACACAGAGCTCTTTTCTTAACAACAGGAATACACTCAGAACTTCTACTGATTCCCCTGAAGCTGTGACTGTTAAACACTGTCCTCATCTTCCACCCCTGCCACTTGCTTGCTTTTACGCCTCTATACTTGGTGACTGTGACATTCAAAGAAAAGAAAACAGAAGGGAACTAAAGCCCAACTTGAAACAATTTTCTATGGAAAACCTGTTGGTTCAACTCAACCTGCTCAAGAAGGGTGTTTTATACCAGGCATAGCAGCTGTATAGCAAAGACGATGAAACAGACAAGTGAACTTGAAGCAAACAGTATACAGGGTTTCTTGTTTTAATTAAATTTAACTTTTTAGATGTATTAAGGTAAAAAGGACACTAAGCCATTCTAGCAAACTTAACATCAAGTATCCTTATTAGAATCAGACCCTTGATATAATTAGCCAGTTATTGCTGATCGTTCAAAGAATCATTCTACCATCACATTAGATGAGGTTTATCCAGAATTCCAGTTTATTTAAAATGTCTGCTGTTTACATTCCAGTGGCATTAGCAACCATATAGTCTTAGGAATGAATAAAAGCAGCTTGCCTTGAAATGAAAAATCTTTAAAAAAAAAAACTTTGCAAAATTAACTGCATTAAAAACTTTTAAGTCTCTGCACTGGTCACCTGTATGCACACACCTGAGTACATGTGTATGTGTACACAGAGGGGACAATTAGAGAACAAGGCAAATAGATGTATAAAATCATTACTAGACACAGGAACTTTTCCAAAAGCATCCCAAGAAATTTTCTAATTACCTAATCTTCCGAAGTCTCCTTCTCCCCATGTGTACAGCTCTCCATCTTCTGTAACAGCAGCACTGTGTCTGTAGCCCGCTGACACACACACAACCACCTACATTACATGCAAAAAGAAAGATTAAGTTTTTACACAAATCAAGTAGGAAGTTTGAAAGCTCGGGAGAGTCAAGTTTCAGAAGGAGTCTACGTAAACTAACTTGTTCATTCACATGGATCAAGTACATACAACCTTTGTAATCTTTTTTATTTATTTGATAAGGGGAAATAAGTCCATAAAAAGGCACGTTTGTACGTAAAACTGCTAACGATTTATTTATCAAGTAGCTTTAACATCACGATATCCTAGTCTTACAGGAGAAAAACGAAGCATCAGTGGATGTTTAAAACACTAAAAAGCTGTATGTGAAAGCCCTGATGTTGCAGCTAGCAAAACTGAAACTGCAATTCAGTGAAAGCACCTGAGCAAGTTTGACTCAAGACTATGAGAAGCGTTCCTGACAATGCCACTGCCTTAATCACAAGCCTAGAGGCAACCATAAGCTGTGGTGTTTTGCTGAAAGCAGACCCAGCCTCAAACACAAGCCTAGAAAAAACACCAACTTTTTCTTAGGATTTTATATATTTCAAACTTTACACAACATCCCAACTGAACAGAAATAAAACAGGTGCTCTACTATACAAAACATACCTTTCCTTGCAGGGGACCCTGAATAAGTTTGGGATATTTCTGAGTTGAACTATTTCCATGTCCCAGTTTTCCGTAGTCACCGTCACCCCAGCTGAAGACTTCCCCTTCTGTTGTAAATGCTAAAGTGTGACCATCAGATCCTTTTGAAGATGACACCTTTTTAATAGACCTATGAGGCTCAAAAGTCAATTTTTTCAATGTGGACTGATTATTGGAGTCTCCCAGTCCCAGTCTCCCATAGCTGCCTTTCCCACAGGCTCTAACAGAACCATCCGTAGAAATGACAAATGTACAATATTGTCCAGCTTCAATCTACAAAGAGAAAAAAGGACAGAGAAATGCAGAGATTAGATAAATCCAAAATTCACATATAGGTCTAGAAGTCTGTATTCTTTAACAGAATTTCAGGTTTCTTCATATAATGCAATGCAAAAATTAAAAATAATTTGGACTTCAGCAAGCAGTAGAACTAAAATTCTTGGAAAACATTTTATGATTAAATCTATTTTCATGACTAAAGTATGTAAACGGTGATTATTTTATCTGTATCTCTTCTACAGACTACAGAACTTGTGTTGCATTCAGCTCTGCAAAACTCATGGCTGGAAATCTTAACTTTTTTAAAGCAAAAAAGACAAACTAACAGCTTGATAAAACACTGCAGCTTTTGCTTAACTTTAATCAGTACCAAGTGGTAACATTACAGAAATACGCCAAATGCTAAAAATCCACTCACTTGAGACTACGCATTTTAACTACGTGAACATCAATAAATAAGATTAAAAGCTTTTAAGAAAATAAGAACTTGCCCCTATTGGGAAGTCACCGCTAAACTGAAGAATGTCCTAACTGCAAATGGACTAACACAGAAATAATTCTCTATAGGAATCTTAACACAGCAGAAGTGCAGAGCAGGTTCCATCTGAAGCATAAAGGCACATCATAAAACAGTCCCAAATAGGTGGCCATAGCCCCATTTAACAGGAAGTAATGTCTTCATATAGATAATCCTACAACAATCATCAATGAAGGCTAAGTGGAAAAATCACATAAATTTGTTGTAGAGTTGTATACAGAACTATTAAAAGAGTAACCCGTTCATTCAGATCATGCATTCCATTCTTGTATATTAGTTGTCTGAATGTTTTGAAAGTTTTCTGAATGGATAAACTTGTTTTATGATTTCCAGTCCTGCAGCCCACTGGAATACAAAATACATCAGTGACATCCATAGAAACAATTTCAGAAAATGTACCTAAATTGTCTAGTGACCAAAAAGTGCTTTTACTTAAGTCAACACTGCAAAGCCAATATAGTACCAGAAAAGCAAACTATTATATTCTGGGTCATGCATCAGTAGAAGTGCTCAGTTGCAACTGCAGAATCTGTGACTGAGAGCAGAAAGAGCATGTACACTGATTTTCAGAAAGCTAATTAAGGTTGCTGTGTCAGCAGCTAGCCCAGTTTGTAGTTTTAGACTTGGCTATCTTGGGTGTGAAAACCACCAGCGGAAAAGAACACGGAGTAGCGAAGATACCTTTTAACCAACATTTAAAAACGAACAAACAAACAAACAAACAAACAAAGAACAATAAAACCAAACCCACCAAAACAACTACAGGCAACTAAACTTGTCTCCACAGAGCAAGTCAGGTCATTTTTGTTACATGGATATTTACCTGTGTGTGTCATTAGAAAAAAACCAGAATGTTTTTCCCAGGCATCAATAAAAGTAGCGAGATACTCTCAGGAAAATAACCTGTGTGACCAGTTCTGAGCATCATCCCTTCATTACAACTTGACACTCAGAAATAAAGTACTATTTTTCAATTTCATACTGTGACTATGAAGCTGCTGAATGTTACATAATGTACCACTAATAAATGTCACTCACCGTCTGTGCATCAGAAAAACTTGGAGCAAGCTTGGGTTGAAGTATTTTCTCTTGAGTTCCTTCTACCAGCTGATGACTGCTGTTACTGCCCCACACATACACTTCACAGGTCTCTGACACAATGGGAGCATCGCCCGTTTGAATGCTGTCAGGGCTGGCACATGTCCTTGAATAGTCTGAAGCCATTCGACAAACCTGTTCAAACCAGAGATTTATTACACAGTAGCATTTTATATTCCTTCCTATACAGTCACAAGGTTGAATACAGCTTTAACTGCCCCTCAACATGGTAACTGCCTAAACCACAAATCACAATGACCTTATCATTAGCTTGCCCAAATGACTGTTTCACCACATCTTAGTTTTTCAATGTTTTTTTTACCTCTTGTACCCCAGAATAATTTGGCCAAGACCGGACTATGGCCACATGTGCATACCAATCACGTGTTTGAGGGGGAAATAAGCTCTACAAAAACTTACAAGTTTTTTTCAAGACATACCTCTTCAAATAAACACAGAGCTGCCTCATACAGAGAACATAAGCCATCAGATGTTCTGGTTGGCTCTCTCCATTGACTTCGATCAGCAGATGATCCCTACAACATTTAAATGCTGTTATTAGGAGAAACACGCTTCCAATACAGCAACAGTCCACCAGTCCACCTGAACAAAATACGTTAGGGATTTGTTCTTATAGCTAAGCAAAAACGAATGGCTCTTGCTATAAGCATATGTACACTACCTCTCTCCTGAGCTGTGATATCTGCATACACTTTAGGAAAACAAAACTATCACAAGTGCTAGTCTAACATCGTTACTGATTCAGTTTTGTGAAAGTATCTGTGTTCAGAGTTAATTTCTCCTAACACTATATTGTAATGAAATGCATGTTATTTGTGTTTAAAGTGATAATTATTTTGAAATTACTACTAATAATTAATTTTATGTTTACATATCTTTCATATTTTGGTCCCTAATTGTATATATAACCCAAAACCAACAACAAATAAAGTTGCCCATCAGGACATGTAATCCAATTCAGATACTGCCACTGCCATGCTCTTCTCACCGACCCCATTCTTTAAAAAGATTTTTTAGATCTTCTTTAGAATCTTTTTTTGATTTTAAAGTTTATGTTTATTAATAAGCACTATAAGTTTGAAGGAAAAGAATGACCGCTTGAGGGAAGAAGTCATTCCCTGTTTCAGTCTGAGCACATGAGGCAGAAGCTTGGCACAGCTTCTGACTGCATACTGTGCAATAATTTCATACCTTTAAAAGTAATATTCATCTAAGACCAGAAGCAAGTGCTCAACATACAAAACAGTGTGCCACACTTCCAATTTAGATCATTTTCTTACCACGTTAATTTCTGACGATCAGCAAAACTGCTGAACATCCTGAAGATGTATAAGCAGAGGCCCAGGTGAATTAGGGAGTAGGAATGTCCAATAAAAATAACTAACAAGAAACAAGGTGTACTCTAAAACTTTGAATTTTCTAACTTTTACAAGTCCAAGTGGATCAAGTATGTTCTCAATTCTTTCCCTGAAGTTAAAGAGTAACACCAAAAATGACAACACAGAGATTATTTGCTGTGTCATCTTTACCTATGAGGAAGCAGGCGGGCAGGAAGGGAAAGAAAGAGATGGTGGGCAACAAAGGAAACACGGGGGAAAATAATTCACAAAAATCCCCCTTTCTAACATATTCAGCAAACTGGCATTCAGAGTGGAGAAACTATTCAGTTAAGAGTGCAACTACACTGCAATGCAGAAAACCCAAAGCTGGTTATACCTACCAGAGATCGTCGCATCTGGGTCAATATACTCATAAAGCAATCAAAGCTGATCATCCCTTCCGGACTTTGCAGCAACTTGGTTTTCTCCATGGTGTTTACTACAGCTGAAGCACCTAAAGCCATTTCTATCCATTCAAGAAGGTATCTCAAGGCACCTCGTTGGGCAGCCAAACCAAGAAGCAACTCAGAAGCTAATCTACGACCTAAAGTATCTGCCCCAGAGTTTGGAATCGTTACTCCTTTAAGAAAAGTTGTTACTTGTGACAAACAGTCCAAACCCATTGGTGGAATCTTGCTCTCATTTGCTAGAGATAAAGGTGGTAAAGAGCTCACAACTTCTATTGCAGTATGGATAACATCATTGCAAAGACTGAGGCCAGGTCCTGCCGCAGGCATCATCCAGCTTTGTCTCAGCAGTGCAAACAACAAGCTCAATCCAGTCCGAACTCCCATTTCTATGAGTGCGTCTGTACTTGACCTCGGGCGTTCACTGACAGAGTGCACATCTGTGGATCCAGAACTGCTTTCTGGTGAATGCTGCTGCTGTTTCACCTTACCCTTATCATGGTATTTATTAGAAAGTGCATAGAAGACACGCTGCAGCACAAGGAGTCGCTTTCTAAGAGCTCCAGCAAATGGAGAGTCTGAGCATACCATTTTTGCCAGTGCCAGCTGGCTGCTAAGAAGGGCATCCAAGTAGTGGTCCTGTTCATCACTAGACAGAGATTCCCGCTCAAAATCTGGTAACTGAGGTCCTTTGAGGCACAGAACCTGCTGGGGCAATGGCACTACTTCTTTATTGCTAACTAACTTAGCATACAAGACAGAAACTCCCTCCCTTGTTGCAATAGATTCACTGTCTTCTGTGATCCAGGAGCTGTTTAGGTGTTCAAGCCATTTCAGCTTCACAGGTGGGACCATAGCTGCCATGCTGGTTTACTTCTTTGCCATTAGTCCTGAAGATGAAAAAAACTGTCAATAGGTGTGCAATGTTATCTACAGATCTTATTACCCGCAGCAGGACAAATCCAAATAATCCTTTTGGAAGGTAAGCAGCAAAAGATTAACCACCAAGAATTACCAACGTTTCACCATTTGACCTACATGTATGTGCAACTTACTTAACATGATGTAAGAATTTTAGTGTCAATCTGCATTTTCTAAATCCACATGCACAAAAATTCACACAAAGCAAATTTAATTGTGCCAAGTGACATGAACAGCATTTAACAGATAAGGCAATTTAAGATTTAGATGTCAAGAACCACAAAGGTGCAGGGTTGATAAGCATATCTCAGCACTATGATGATTTATGTCTGCATGGTCATCCATGTAATGGTATGATATTTTGCTATTATATTTAAATAAAGGATCATAATTCCAAAAACATACACAGAGTTTGAAAAATTTCTGACATACAAGAACATGGACTGATCACAACTAGTTGAGCCCAGGCTTCTTGTAAGTCTATGTCTGAGAAAATTTTTAAAAATGAAAAAATTAAAAGAGCATTCTGATCCCAAAGAGACACTCGAGTTACTAATTTTAATGCTGGTAGCATTTAGAACTTCAGTTTCTTCAAGAGGATTCTTGATGTCAACTCTAAATTTTGCCAAGCTAATTTATAGCTTAATATGCAAAGAGGCTTCTTCAAAGTGAGTGTTTTCAAACTGCTCATTTTAAAAGAATTTTCTTTAAAGTAATGCTTTATCACCTATTGTACAAAACAGATTTGTTTAACTCCTGTTTTATAATCATTAACCATGAGTTACATAGGTTCTGATTGATCACTTTCTGTTCTTTGACCCTTTAAAGTCCTAATGTGTTACAATTTCACCAAAAAGTACTATAATTTCTTGAAGGAGAGTTTTGTGTCCTCTGGTAGTATGAGCCCTATTTGATCTACTTTCAGACTAAACCCCTGGGGGTGGAGGGAGTCTCTGCCATGTAGTGAAAGCCAGTGTTGCTGCCACACCATGCTTGTATGGAAACGGGTAACAGGCAGTGCAACTTGGGCCTCGTTTTGTCTTGACATTTCACACTTAAAAAACATAAATTAAAAATACAAAGAACTACAGTTCTTCTGCCAATATATCTGCCCAAAAAGAACATTGTGTGCTATTAATCACCTGCTTTTATTTCAGCCAAATTTTCCCTACAACAGATTAGTAACTTCATAAAAATCTTTATGTGAGCCCCAGTGAGCCTCACCCAAGTAACTTCTGTGGCACTACAGCAGACCCTTACCCAGGTCTCTCCCACAGAAACTGGAGCCACAGCTGGTAAGTACCATTCAGAGCAGTGAGCATTCCTTGCATTTCATACAAGACACACCTTCTGTCTACTCACACCACAAAACTCCCCAACAGCTCAGCTCCAAGTGACACAGACAGGTACTATTACAGCGAGGACCCTGTTTACTAAGAAAGGGCAACATTGTCTCACTTGTCAGAAAGGACTTGCTAACTGCCATTTGATCCTAACAGAAACTGTAAGGCCAATTAATGAAAACGTCCAAACTCTGGTCTTATCTGATGAAGTTTACATTTTCTCAAGAGGAAAACACGGGGATGTAGCTCCATTAAGAAGCTCCCTGAATAGACTCATTCATGGGCTTTATGTTATGCTTTCACCAGCTACTATTCTTTCAGAAACTTCAAAACTGTGCTCATGTACCTCAAAGGTGCAAATACTGCTGCTTTTCCTGAAAACTGATAGATTTTTTTTTCCCTCCTGCCCTTGTATGCATCTCTAAAAATAGAGACTGAATCTTGAAGCTGAGCTCTCAGCAGTGCCCTACTCTCCTACTGCAGCTTTTGGAAGAAATATGTTGGTCCATCTTGAAAATAACATTCGGCTTCACGTGACAGACAGAAAGCTTTAACCAGACACTGCTGGTAATCCTGGAAATGCACTCTGAATGCAAATCTAAATGATCTCTGTCTCTGCATGAACAACTACAGATCACCGAAGTTACGCAGAAGCCAGGTAACAGTGGTAGTACAATGTATAGGTAAGGTTTATTTCCTTCAGCTCATTGCCACAAATATAAGGTTTATAACTGCTCCAGAGCAGGGACATGGACATCTCATTTCTTTTTAGGGCAGGCAAAAAGAAAATACATTTGGCTTTGAAAACTCAAGTGAATGCTCACTGCCGTTTCACTATATCTGACCACTTCAGGGTCAGGTGAACACGTGGAAGGTACCAAGTGTGCAGGGTGGGCCAGTCCCACAGGGTGCAGGCCCACACACTTTCTGAACACGTTGATCACGTGGCCAAGCACAAAGGGACAAGCCAGAAACATGTGACAAGACAAGAAAAGTACTTTTCTTTCATCATCATAAACCTAAAACCGTTTAAATGTATAGCAACAGCTTTATTAAGTATTTCAACACTGGAACACTTAAAACACATCAAACTCAAGTACCCAGAACTTTCTGGGATTTCTATGAAAAAAAATTTTAAAAAAGCGCCCAGCTCTCCTGCCCTTATTTCTTCCTTTCTCTTCCTGCTCCTCAGGGAAAAAAAGAAAAAGTAAACTGTAAGGATGTGGAACACAACTCACCTGTCATATCTTTTAGAACCACAGTTCCTGTTGAGGAAATCAGCATTTTGGGGGAGTAAATGTTCATATACATTTTACCGTTGCCAATTGGTAAGTCAACTAAAATGGGACTTAAAACTCACAGCTGAACAAGGATTCCAACAATGTTACCAAATTTAACGCCTACTTCAAAAGCTTACTCCAGGGAACAGTGGGGACAAAATGTATATATCAAACCCTAAAAGCCAAGTTCTATGTATCCTGGATGTAGAACTTTTCTTTCAAAATAGCAGTGGCAACTTGAGCTGCAAGGGAAGACATATGAAGGCAACTAAGCCTGCCTTCAGAGCTTGTTCGCCCTGAGAACCACAGCCAGTGCTGCACTGAACTCAAGGAAAGGCTCAGGTTCATCAAATCCTCTACTGAAGTATGTGTACAAACACAGGGAGAGCTGTTGTTAGCCATCACTGCACTGGACACCAACTGTTGTTTGTTTCTCTTACATCAGATGAAAGGGAATGGGAGGAAAAGAATTTTAAAATGAAACCTGTGAAAACACGGGGAATATAATCAGGGAAGGCTTTTGCCTGAGCTAAGGGGAGAGTAAAACACTTAAATTAAGGAAGAAAATATGCCTAAGAGAGCTTCCTCTTTATGTTACAAGAAACATGGAAATTACCTGCAGCAGAGACAAAGGCTCTTTTTTCCTTTTATCAGACCATTGCTTTAAGTGCACCTGAAGGCGAACCTATAACTTCCAAAGCTGAATCCCACTGCGCACTCAGTGTTGCATCCCCTGGGTTTCAGATTCTGTCTCTTCAAGCTCAAAAGTCAAAACCAGGTACTTCCTCTGGTCTGTTCATGGTTTTCCCCATTATGTAAACAATCACACCAAATAGCCAAACTACCACTCGAATTCTAAGCTCAGAATCAAGTCTCCACATCTTGCAATAACTAGTAAGCATAGATGGGAGGTAATAGAATGCATTTCAAATTAAAAGAAATCAACTTACAAGCAACCCTAATAATTGTGAAACCATAATAATTGATTGGCATGCATTTCCACACAGCCAAGAACTCAGAAAGAAAGTTGATGACAAATTTCATTACCCCTTTATTGATATATTTCTGTTCCTCTATTTAGTTAGACGATGATTTTTAAGAAGCTTTGGCTTAGATGTATTTGCTGCACCTAAGCAAAAAATAAACACAAAACCAAGAGCCTGCAAATGTTTGTCAGCAAGACAGAGTAAACACTAATAATAATTGATACACTTAAGATCTTCCCTTTTGAGTTAAAATATAGGGAAAAAGGGGGAAGTTGTCATATTTCAGGGAAAGTATGCAGTCTTCAGTGGCCTAGCAAACAATTTTAAAGAATTTAAAATATTCTGTGTTATTAAAGAGTTTGTTTTTTCTTAAATAGGAATTAATTCAGCCTGAAACCACCAGCTAATTTTTACAGGTCACTTAAAATATTAATTTTTGTGGTGTAAGCTTGCCTACAATAAGTAATAAATCACATGTATTAAAGTGTGAAAGGCCTGTTCCAAGTCGTCATTAAATACAACAGATTATTGGGCATATTAAAATTAAGTTTATATCACTAATGGAATAGGCCAAACAGCCAATTCTTTTACTGAGAAAAACTGCATCTTTTCTAAAGAAAAATAACTATTCCCCTATCTCAAATAAGAATAAAATAAGAGACTGGAGATGCATCTAACTACATTTACAAGTTATTTCCATGAAACAGAAATAAGAGATAAACTATGAATGCTGTTCCTTCCTTTTCTCTGCCACCACAGCAATTTAAACACAGAAACAGAAAGAGGAACTTGATCTTGTCATTAATCCCAGCTGGCTTATTTTATATATACAATACCAAGTCACTGACTGCGGGGATGAATAACAACTTAACGTAAAACTGACCAGGAGATACAACAAAACAGGTATTCCACTACAAATATTTCAGTATTTTTTATATATACATATATACATGTATATACACACACACACATACATATATATTGGTATTCATGTTAGATACTAGAAATATCTCAGTGTTTCATGTATATGTGTCTGAAGCACAAGTAATCTTTCTGCAACAATAATTTATTTTCAAAAGTGGAATAATTCTTGCAAAGCATTACAGTTAACATCAAAGTGAAATTATCAAGAAAATTTTTGTAGAATGTATTTCTGTGTTTATATAATGTGTCATACATAAGGTAAAACGTGATTGAAAAGTAACAGTAGGTTTTCCAGCCACTTACCACCATCTCCTAAATTCGCTACGGAAAGAGTAGATTTTTCTAGAAAGGGAACAAAGCAAACACTAAAGATTTCTCAAAAATCCACCTCGTTGCCTCAGACATGAAGACTGTCAAACCTCTAAGAACAAATATTTTTTTCAGATTTTTTACTACAGCTTCAGGAAGCCAAGAAGTATTTAGGTCTTCTCACTTTGAGGGAAGTGGGACAGCTTTGATCACCTTCAAATGCAAGAATAAGAACTTACTAAAGAGGAAAAAAACATTACTAAAGAAGTTAGTAAGGGATGTTCTCAACTTCAACACAGTCAAAGGACTGAGGAATTTGGAAACTGCCCCAGATACTCCTATATTCCAAGGGCACAGGGGGAAATGAGAATAATTTACAAAGGACTTCAGCATGGGGTTGAAGGTTAAAAAGGTTGTAAAGATCCTGAGTCCAGCAGGAAAGACGGGTCTTGGACAGAATATATACACTTCCCTGAAGGAATTTCCATAGTCTTTCCTTTCCATGTCAGCTTGGAAATTATGGGAGATACTGCAATTTTTCACTCAAGAACCACTTACATGCAGCTAACAAATTTGTCCTAATATAAGTAAACAGGAAGCTCCCTTCTAGGTTTTAGATTTAAAAAAAACTCCTCCAAAGTTGCTGTATGTAGATCTAAGAGAAAGATTGCTGTGACAATTTAAAGAAAGATGAAGACTGGGCAGAAGCTGTACAGCGTGGCTACATCACACTCTGTAGCTCCTTTTGAGGGAGAAACAGGAAGATAAAGAACAGCTCTAGGCAATTCCAGAGAGGTAACACTAAATTCCTGCAGGAAGAGATGTAAGTATGAAAGTCAAGACAAGAAAAAATGGAGGGGTTTACGTTTCGTTTAAAAGAAAGTTGCAGAAAAGATCCTTAAAAAGTCGAAGACAGGATTATTGCCTTGCTATTTCAAGAAGAAGAGAGTGTAACAGCACAGTTTCCCCACAAAACATGTTTTGCTTTTTCAGTCCTTAGCACACACGCTCAGCTTATCAACAGACAGAAACCACTGAAACATGTGGAGGGGAGGAGCTGATTTCAGGGCCTATTTTTTTCTTTCTTTCCCCAAAACAGCATCATGTCCAACACAGTGGCTCTACCTCACTGCCAAATGCAGGTAATCACCGGTATTCAAGCAAGAATAATACAGGTCCACAGATAAGGAGGAAGAAGGTGCAACTGCTGCTCAGGCTGTGAAAAGGAAAATCTGAACAATCAGCTCAGAAATGTAGGTAAATCTCGAAGCACAGTGATTTCCCACTGCTTGTACAAATCTGAATCTTCCTGCTTGTTACTTTACAGCTTTGTGCTTTCCTCCCTGTACAAGGTGCAAAGAAGTAAACATTGTAATATAGGGATAAAAAGCAACATTGTTCCTACATAAAGTGTTGTCAAATGGACATAGCAAACAAGGGGAATATATTTTAACCTAGTCTTTAACCTAGGCAGAACTTCTCACAGTCCATGGAGATTTTCAAACGTATAAAATGCATAAAATTATATACAGCCTCTTCAATCAGTATGAAGAAAATCCATTTTCTTAAATCAGTGACACTAGCACACACACTGATACTACCATGTTTTTCTTTAACTTCGTCTGACTACAGCAGATATCAAGCACACACAAAAACAATTATTCTGACAGAAGCCAAGTGCTCAGGTTCTTAGAACTCCTACAAAAGTAGCTGAAAGCTTTATTTTCTGCAAAGCTCTTGAAAAACTGCACCTATAAAGCCATAAATATTATATGTCCTAAAAATCAAAAGTTTTCTCAGAGGAAAAATAAGCCTCACAAGCACTCACTCTCTCCCTCTCTGCAATCAGCAATTTCAGCAACCTTTGTAAGATGCTGACTACATTTATTTTATGGGAACCTAATTACAAAAGCTTGCAACGCAACAAGTCCGTCTGTACAGTCAAATCAAAGGCAGGAAACACCAAAATTAAAGAACATACAAAGATCTGGCTGTGAAACTGAATTCTATTCACTGCCTGCAATGTTGTACCACGCACATATACAGAGTTCTTCACTGTGTGTTCATTGACAATGAACTTCCTAGAGCCTGCAGCAGCTCCATTTACTATTTTAAACATCAGGGGCTCCTAGAGTACATCATATGCTCAAGGTACCTTCAACATGATGTCACCTGGGTGGTTTCTAAAAAGGATTAGAAAATTTAATATTTAAACACATGGCAGCCAGAGCACAGTACCGCTCTTGATACTGCTACAAGTAGTTAAAGCTTTATTTGCAACAGTGAGAAATAAACTTCTGTGATGGGCCACAAGAATCAAGCATTTTGTGGCTCGCACAAAACTCAGGAAAGATTTCACAAGCAGGATAATCAGGTAATTCCACTAGCCCATTAAGAATATAATTCAATTAATTCACTGCAAGGGACACTGACGACTGAAAAACTTTATTCTGGGATGTTATTTTAGATTAGTTTTTGATAAAGTAGAAGTTCTGAGTTCATTGGCAATCACATCTCTGGAAAAGCTAATTTACTTAAAATACGACAGAAAACCTGATGCAGTGTGTGTCTATTTACTGCCTCACTGTGATGACAGTATTAAAACTCCATTATACAAGTGGAATCTCTTCAAAGTTGCAACATTTCAGTTTTGTAGCCTAAGCACTTAGAACCCTTCTAAATTATTATGTTAATTCAAATAAATGTAACATTTTTACCAGTAAACGAAAGTCTTTAGTCTGTATCCACACCTACTAATTACCTCAATATTCTGTCAAATTCCTAATCTGTACGATTCCAGAGCTGCATGTGGAATTCAACATACCACTGTACCTTTAATTTGTGCAACAGAAGGACCATTCTCTGGTTTTGCCAAGTTCCAGTCCTAACATTTCCTACCGTTCCATGAAATGACAGATTACCTTAAGTTTTTATCATTCCAGTCTTTCATACTTCTTTCAAAGGAAGCAAAAGTCCCAGTAAGAATCTTGCTTCACACGCTGCCAATTGGTAGAGTGCAGCAATTTTTGCAATCCTTATTAAAATTTTACAATCTTAAAGTACAACTAAACCAAACTGATTTGCTTCCCTTTTTTGCATAAATAAGAGGTTGTATATATAGGATTTAGCAGCAGGTACCAAGGCTCCAAACAACATTTACAGCCTTTTACTTGAAAGGTGATTTAGAAACCAAGAATACATAAAAGTATTAAAATCCTGCCTTGTCACAGGCCAACAATATGAAATGTACAGAAACGCAAAACCTGCAAGGTGTTTCATATCACTCATGGCCAGGGGACACTATGACCGTTGAAACCAACAGGACATAATTTTGCCTAGAAGAGTTGTCTGTTCAATATTTCACTGGTGCCAAAAAGCACTGTAGGTCACTATGCAAGGCAGCAATCTTCAAATGTTCTTTTTGGCCTAACCATGTAGTCTACACACAGTGTCATGACAGATGTGAGGTGAATGGAATCCGTTCAAAACAGTCATGGGAAAGAAAAAGAGAAAATGATAAATTAGAAAATGCTGACACTGCAGAGAAATTACTACAATTTCACAAAGAATTGAAAGCAAAGAGACAAAAAGTGTCATTAGAAGCAGCAAAAAAAAGAAAAAAGTGGTGCTAAGTAACAGGGGATAGACAGTAAAACAACGAAGAAAAAAATGAGCCATGGTCTCCTACAAATCTAGAATGGGAGAGGCAAGGGGCAAAAGGAACTAACCCAGAAAAAGCCAGCAAGAGCAGCGGCTACAGCATATTGTTCTTCACTCCTAAAACATTACAGTGAAATACACACCAGCATTAATTCATGTGAACATCTGTCTCCACTGAGCACAATGACCACTATCTTTCCTCCTTGTATTAGCCTCCTGCTCAGCATATGGAAAGCAAATGAATGACATCATCATTCCGAATAAGATTAATTATGCAAATAACCATCAACTGTTCTTTCCAAATACTGGATTCCACCTAGCCTTATATTTGTTAAGTAAGCCATGGTGAGGTTCTACTTGATATTCTTCCAATTTTAGTTTTCCTACATGATTTTAGGTTCCTGTGGGATTATTTATTTATTCATTATCAGGTAGAGTATTGAAACCAGTATAACCCTATGCTTTCAGCTGGTAACAGCTGGTCATTCCAAAAACCTTTTGGGAGACAGACCAAAGGAAGACAAAGTTATTTTTAAGTTAATATGAAATTAAAGCTATTTGCCCTTTTGCCCTTAGGTCTAAAAAGAAAATGATACAAAAACCTAATCATGGTTTGTCAATTTAAACCCCTGGGGGCCGTACAAAATCTACCCAAGCAGAGAAGAAATAAAAATTATTATTATTGTTCAGCAGATAAACTTAGAAAAATCAATTTAATCCATTGCTTCTTCGGATGCTTTAAGGCTACTGAAACAAAAGCTGAGAATGCAAGATGCTCCACATACACAGTCATCAAAAGCAGTGAGTGAAAAGAGGAGATGAGAAGCAGAAATCCCCGTGCATCAAAAACATCCCAACAACCTGAGCAAAGAAAAGTGCCTGATCTTGCACTGGAAAATGGATGAAAACTCTGGTAAGGTTTTAGCACTATCACTCTCCCCAAAACGTACAATAACTTGTATTTCTACCGTGTAGTTACGATATTTTCAACCACCACAACACATAGAAACAGGTATTTTCTTGTAAAAACTACAAAAATTTTGAAGATATATTTACTAGAAATCATGACTTGAAAAGGAGAAGCTCAGCAACGGACAGGAGAGTGCAGTATGTACAGACAGTCAAAATTCAAACACATTTAACTTTCAAGTTAGCTGTATGTAAGCAGAAAGGTGGACTGCAGCCTTTAGAGATATATATAGAGAGAGAGATAGATATATACAGATATAAAGGGGACATAAAAGAGTAATAGAGAAATACTTGTTATCAGGACCTGTGGTGACAGGACAACAGGAAATGGTTTTAAACTGAATATGGGTAGGTTTAGATTGGATATAAAGAAGAAACGTCTCATTATGAGACACTGGAGCAGGCTGCCCAGCAAAATTGTGGATGCCCCTTTGTGTTAATGATTCCTGTTAACATTTGCATTTCTTGACTCAGAGAGCCCCTGTTATAACCAATTGAAAAAGAAACTTCTGTTTGTAAGGAAATGTTTTGAGGATGAAATTTCTGCATTATCTAGTCCTGACAGCAAAACAAAAATTATTACTAGTAAAGAGGACTCAAATTGCAGGCTATTCTTTAAGCAGCAAATTAATTCCAGCTCCCAGCAGAGAAGTTGATTGCTTGAGCCACCTGAACACCCCCCGAACCAGCTTGGTGACATCAGGTCAATCACAACAAGCAGTCCAGGCCAGGGAATATACCTGGCCAGTTCCAAGGTCACAATTACGCTTGCTGCTGATGGGCAAATCCTGTAGCCACTGACCTCCAGGGTGGCTTTGTTTCCTTTTTTTTTTGTATTAAGAATTTACAAGTGTTACTCTGAATGACTCTAATGCACAGCAAGCAGCTGCAGCACACTGGCAGTTACTTCAAGCAGCCTTGTGACAGCAGAGCTTCGATTTCTGAGGGCTACTTCAGATGTTTTTAAAAAGCTAACACCGACTAGACTTGAATGTTCCACTTGACTGTCAGTCACTACAAGGGAGACAGACAAAAAGAAATCCTGGCAGCAATTTCAGAGTTTGAGTACTTCTGAGAGCCAATCATGAGAAACACAACCAGCACAGTACTCACCATTCACTACAACGACTTTGACAGCAGGAAGTCAAAGCAGCCATAGAGAACTGCATCCTACTTTTAACTAAAACACACCAGTGCAAGATAAAAATCTCTCGAGTTACATGAACAGAGGAAGATTAAGTATCTGCACAGGATCTAAGACTGTTGTACTGAAAGGCTAATGACTTCCTAACAACCTATGACCAGAAATCAAATGCCTTCTCCACCAAGTCTACCTGAAATACATATAATTTCTGCTTCCATTACTTATTTTTAAAATGGGGATGAATGCATCTCTACCCCATGAGTATTACAAGAATAATTACACTAACAACAGAAAGAAAGATTGGAATACTACGTGTGTCTTAATGTCTTAAATGAAAGTACTTAAACATACATAATTTTACTACTCAAACACAAATATTATTGCTGATTTCACAAATTGCTTTCCCCATCTGTAAAACAGTCCTACTCCAGTCATTACTGATACTTTAAAATATGCAGAGCACCTGCATAAACTGTACTGTTTTCTTTAAAAAATAAAGACTATGGCTACCTCAGATTGGTAAATTAAAGGCAAAAACAAAACAACATCTTTAGTCAAGTCACTTAAACCATTTCCTTATCAATTACTATCCATTTAATTCAGTTCTGAAAGAGCAGAAGAACAAGTTTTTACTGGTAAACTTTTTCAATTCAATGATTAAATGAATTTAAAAATGCTGTGTTATATTCTTACTATGCCAAGCAGTCCCTCGGCAAAAAATAAATCAAAGACTTTACATCCCTATGCTTAATTAACAATTAGATAAACACCTCCTTTACACAGTTTCTAAAAAAAAAAAAAAAAATTCAACACTCCCACTTACCCTTCAACTTACATACTTCCAACCACAAAAACATGTTTAGTCTTAATGTTCAGACAAAGAACAAAACATACATGACATATTTAAATAAGAACATAGGAGCAGAGAGGAAATACTCCCGGTTTATACTCAAGAGACAAAAAGCTTTAAGATGTTTCATTTTAAAACACAACCACTGTGATAAAGCCACCTAACAAATTCCTCATAGGTACAAGGATACCGGAGACTGGCACTGCCCTTCTGTCCTGCAGCACAACATTGTACAGCTTTTAATCTTTCACGCAAAATAACTGATTCCTCTCAGAATGAGGAAGCAGTAGCAGACTGACCAGGTATACAGTCCACCTTTCCAGATTAAATACCTATTATATTTTTCCCCAAAACTATGCGAGACTTAACCCTGACATGCAAATTCTCTGCAGTCCCACATTCCAATTGAGCAGATGTGGTATATATGGGGTCTCTAAGAAGGAGCATTAAATTCAAGACGTGTAAACTTAGAGCTTTGAGGTTTTATTATGAAATACCAGCATAGAACATTCTGCTAAACTACAAATCTGATCAACCTCATGAGACAATACACACGTGTATGTACACAGACACATATAGGATATGTATACATGTATATAGAGCACATGGTCCCAGCTACAGCAAATTACACCATTCATGAGGAAACAATCAGCTTAGATACGTGACATCAGAAAAAAAAATGTTTCAACTGCACTAAACCTCTCTTATACACACTGTGAAAAGAAGAGGGCATAACAATAGGGTTCTGCCCTTAAAAAAAATCATGAAAAGCAGCTTGTATATAGCAACATCTCAATGAAATTAACCATATGCAGTTTAAAACCCCCCCAAAACACAACAACAGAACACCTGCTAGGACTTCACTTTGAAATACAAAATAAATCATCTCTAAGTAAAAGTATACATATAACGTTTCAGTATTGCAAGCAAGAGCCAGCAAATATGCCATAGCAAGACGGTGCAATTCAGATGACAGGTCTGGAGATACACGGAACACCTACCTACAGTCATGCACACAGTTGATGAAGGCAAACATGACAAATTTCAGATTAATTTTGTGACCCTGCCAGGTCCACATGGGATGCACATAGCCAGAGATGCATTTAACACTTACAGGAAAATGCACGGCCACACTACAACAGCATTCATGAGGTTCATGGGGAAAAGCACAGGTTCCGAGGACCTCAGCCGAAGCAAAATGCAGAATTCGTATAGTTTATAGAGCTTTGAAGAGGCACAAAAAGCCCCAACGAAGGGAGAAGAACTGCCGGAGGACGCCCGTCCTTCTCCCACCCTCAGCAACAGGGCAGTGACACCTGAACGGCCCCACCTGCCTCCCCTTCTCCTCACGCCCGCCTGCAGCTTCCCCCGTTCCCTGACGCCCGCGGCTGCAGCTGCGGCCCCGCGGTGTTGTCGGGCGGGGAGGGCGCGGGGAGAGCCCCCCCGGCCCTGGGCTCGCCCAGGCCTCCCGCCCCTGCCCGCGCTCCTCAGCCCCACGCGGCCGCGCGCTCACCAGGCAGCGGCGGGGGGAGGCGGCGGAGTTCAGCCGGGGAGCCCCGCGGGGCCGGCG
>VZTI01001175.1:1050815-1134515 GCA_013397865.1 Struthidea cinerea | reverse complement strand
GGCTGCTGGCACTGGGAATGGAGACAGTGCCCAAACGGTCGAGTTCGTTTGTCTTCTGCAAGTGCGAGGAAGAGCAGACAAATGCTTTTGCATAAAAACGACCAAAGAAACGGGTCAGGGAAATGAAGCACCTAATTTAGGTGGGGACTCCTGACAGAATTGATGTATTGGACAGTCAGTGAAAAGAAGAGAAATGGATGCTGTATGCAGGGATAAAATGTGCAGAAAAGGCAGAACGAATCAGTGGACAAGCAGGAGTACATTAAAGCATTTGCTTAAACAAAATGACATAACAACAAATAGTAAAGCTGCCACCGAGGAATGAAATTCCCAGTCTAAATTAAGATAAAGTATACAGTGAAGACTGTCACAGGCTTAGATGGTGGCAGTAAAGGCATGCCAAGATCAGTGAGGCCACAGTGGCAAGAAACAACACGACGAGAAATTTCAGTTATACCCCCATGAATTAGTAAAGTCCATACAGTATTAGGGATGTCACGACTAAATCAGTAGACATTGGTAATGACTAAGTAAGTGGGGAAACTGACAAAAAGCAAGAGGAAAACTGTGCAAGAAGGGACTGCATATGTTGCGGTACATCAGCCTAAGGCAGTAGGAATACAATGGAAGCTTACAAAAATTGGTGATGTGAAATAGGTGAGCAGGAAACAATTGTTTACGCTCTGCCAGTAAAAGAGCTAGAAGGTAGCAAGAGGAACTAGTAGATGAAAATTTCAGAACAAGGAAAAGAATGACTATTTCTTCATTCACATATAATTAAGCTGTAGAACACCTTGATGCAGGACAAAATATAGTAAAAGTTTACCTGGACTCAGAGACTGGAGAAATACAAGAAAGAAAAAGATCTATCACAGATTACCAAAGACATCTCCTCTGGTTGAAAAACGCCCCAACCCACAGGAGGCCCCACTATATTTGGGGACACTTTACTCTGTGCTTGCTCTTGCCTTTCCTTCCCAAGGCATGGGCTCATGGCTGGCCTCAGACACACGGTACCAATGGACCAGAGATCCCATCCTTCTGTGCTTGTCCTATGGCCCACCTTTCCTGGATCTCTCCTCAGTAGCCTTAATGGTTTACTCTGAGCTAGGAAGCATTAGGGGAGGTCCCTAAGGGTAGAGCTCAGCTCCACAGAGGGATTGTTGCATTTCATAACACAAGTTCCAACCAAAATTGGATTAAATGTCACTGGCCACTTTGGAGACACATTCCAGGTATTGATGGCTCTTCATTCTGCCACCTAAAAGGCTACTCAGGGATTCACAGTTTTTTGCATTGGAATAAAATCCAAATGCCTTGCTTCGAAAAGTCTGACCCAAACAAGCTGAAAAAAAAGACTAAGAAAAAAGTCTCTGTTAGCAATTTACTCATGTAATATCAACCCACAGGATAATGGTCAAGACAATCTACTTTTGTTCCATAAGTTTTCTACTTTTGTTCAATAAGTTTTAAGATTTTTTTTTTTAGTTTTGTACCTCTAACTACACCAGCTAATCTTTTGTCTAAAGCCATATTCAAACTCTGCTGTGAATGAGCAGCTTCTTTGTTGATGAGACCACCTGTGCTAACAAATACCACCAAAAATGGGGTAAATTATAAAAACATTTTAAATTATTCCTTAAATATTTCAAATATGTCAGCTAAAGGATGCTGTGTAAGAAATAAATTTTAAAAATTCAACAGATACATGAAAACACATTCAGTGCACACATGTCCAGCAGATCTATCATTCCACAGAAGAGAAAGCAGAAAAAGCAGACACACTCAGCAGTGTGTACTCTTCTCCATGCTCACATGCCCCACACCCACACACATTGGCCACAACATGAAGACAAAAACCTTATCATTAAGTGCAGCTTTTATGGCTTGCAGGCTCCACCTGCAGCCAAGCGTTGTACAATTCTCAAGGAATTTTTTAGGTTCGCAAATGTCTAAAGCTTTTAAGTTATGTACGCTTAAAATACAAAGTTCACAAAACCACAAGGTTTTCTTGTTTTGTTTTTCAAGTCTTGACCCAGCCCATCAATCCCTCTGCAGTACTGAGAGTCAAGGGCTCTCCCCTTGCCATTTGCCTGGATGCAGGTGTAGGGGCTGATTCCTCAGGCTCACTGATCTCAGAATTTAAGTTACACTGGAGGACCATTGCTATTCATCTTCATGAATTCGCACATGAAGCTTGTTTATTAGATAGCAACTGTTAATATTTGATATTAGCTACAATCTTTGATAAGTCAAGTGACTTCCACAGTTTCAGAGCTGGAGCCCCAATGCCTGAGCTACTGCCTGCATCTACAGCCAGCTGGACTCGGGACCTTCTGAACTCCAATAATGGAGTTATTATAACCCAGCATGGCAAGTAATGGAGGATGAGGAGGTCTATTGCATCACCCTGTACTCAGCAGGCAAGTATTGTCAAAATTACTGAGAACCCAAACAAAGCAAACAGCATTCTAGCCTACAGTAGCACCAGCTACCAGGTCTGAAAATAAGGATATAAATAAGGGGAACAAGTCTACATTTGCTCTGACACTACCTATGGCTGTCACCACAATTCAGCCACCTCATCGGAGAGTCAACTATCATTAAATGAAAATATAGCACTTGCATCCTTTGGAAATTGCAGCGGCTCCTGAAACTCATTTGGGTACCCTGAGGACATACCAGAGGAAAGATGAACCCTCCAGCCACCTGCAGCTATATATTAACAGGGTGAAAGTAACAAGAAAAGTTGAGAAGAGTTTTATGGGACAACACTAGACATAGGCCAGCAATACCTGAATCACAGCTTTTCAGTGGGCAGTATCATTCATCCTCTTCCCCTTCTTCACAGCAAGCATAAGCAGCAGTATTCAAAACTACAAATCTCAAGAGTTCAGCAGATAATGCCCCTGACTGCAGGATATTCATTCTCCATTTCAATTTCCAAAACAGTTTCCATCTTAGCTTCAAAGCATAGAGGGAGGCCAAGAGAAAGCCCATACGATCATGGAGGTTTCAAGGGAAAGGAGGCTGTAGATAGTACCTCTGTTATCTGTGTGCTTTCACCTCTTTTTAAAAACAGAAATAATCCTTCATGATGACTGCAGACTTTTCAAGTCCCACCTACAGTTCTGCTCCTTCCCAGCTTCGCTTGGACTAAGGCAGATTTCTTTCAACATTCAGCTCTACAAGACCTGTTTTACATCAATGATTCCCTATTACTTTGCATGAGTTGCTGCATTATTTATTAGTTTAAAATGTACTGTTATGTAATCACATCAACTGTACTTTTAATCTTAGGCAATGAAGAGAAAGGTATGATAATGAAAGAACAATGCACAATTTAACATCAATTTTTTTCCTAAAACTGTTAGTAATTATCCTTTATTGTTTTAGTAACCACATTTAACTCTTTAACCTCTTCTGATCCAAACATTTCACCAGGGCTATGACCAATTCCACTCACTATTTCTGTAAGATCTTTTTTTGTAACACAGTGCCTAGGACAAGACCCAACATACAGCATGAAGCTATGCTATTTATCTAGGGCTTATTCTTAACTACTTTTCCACAATGAAGGATAATTTTGGATCGTTACAGAAAATGGGAATTTATATATGAAATACCTCAATTAACTGTGTTTTGATTTTACTGACTTCTCTTTTTCCAGCAGACTTTGCTAACATTGGCATGCCTTGCTGTTGTCATGGCAATGAAAAGAGTCTATATGGTTTGGGATGTGACTCAGAAAAAATTTTATACAGAAATGGGACAACAATTAGAACAAAGGACATTGAATGTTTCTGTGCCACCAGTTAATAAAGGGTCAACAGGAAAAAAAGAAAGATCCCAAATCAGAACAAATGATACTGAACAAAACTTCATTGGATAGAAGGCACCAAATTGTTACTTCTGACCCTCTCTTGCATTTAGGTCTCTGTGTGGGTAAAACTTTATCACCCCCAAGAGTTATTAAAATCACAGTGATCTGCCCGGGCAGTTACTTAACCAGAACAGAACCCAGATTTGCCCAAAGAAGTTACATTCTTAGTGTTTGGAAATATGAGGAGTCTTGTATTGTGGACTATCCAAATAAAAACAGTCTTGAAGCCATCATCTCTGTGAGGGCTCATTCAAAGGCAAGGCTCTTCCCATGGTTCACAATTTACATGAGGCAAAAGAAAGGCAAGTTTGCCAATTAAAAGATGAGGAAAGGAGCTTGTGTCAGTCCCTGAGGAGGTGTGGGCAGAGCAGTTGCAAGCACTAAAAAAACATGATTAAAGCCGACCTACACCAATCTACGAAGTGCATGCAAAAATTATTTTTAGCTAGGCTAAAAATACCATTCACCTATGTCTTCCATATGTTGCTCATGACAACACTAGCTATTTTCCTGTGGATACAAGGTATGTGAGGGGAGCTGTTATTAGATCATTTGCCTGTGCAGAGATGCCAAATGTGAAGGCACTGAAATATATGCATCTGTGTCAGTCCTTAATTTCATCTTCTGACTCATGTTCTGGAGTGACAGTTCCTCTTCCTGGCACTTCCTGTTCATACCAAGCTGAGCCATACTAAGTGTTATTTATTAGAAAGCAATCTAAAGCCACATCCACACAGCCAGCTGGCTCTTACCCCAGTACAAATCATCACTGCCACATAATCAGCAGTTTCAGAGCTCAGGATTGCAGGTGGTTGTGTCACTTCTTTTCTTCTACTGTTGGACTCAACTGTGAAATACAGAGTAGGAACCAGTCTGAAGTAACCTCAAATTTAAGATCTGGTTCAATCCATGGCCATCCCTCCCTTTCTTTAGCTAGCTGGTAACTTTTTCAAACTGTTTCCCTCAGCCTAGCTTTGTATCAAGGTTCCACACCTCAGAAATGCCCTTGGCCAAGCCAAGACAGGAGACATTACAGAGAACAAATGGGGAAAACACATGGGAAACAAGAGGGGCTTGCACTGGAAGACAAATGAATCATAATATACAGAGGAAATTAAAAGGATTATATGTGAACAACTAAGTAACAACCGAATTCATACACAAGACTAGTTCCAAATGAATCTATGCATGGGTATGAAACTTTTTGAGCATATATGGCAAGCAGGTTACTAGAACTTTAAGATGATTACTAATTCTCATTAGCTCAATATGGTAGCATCCAGTGCACAGCCAAAGTGCTGCTTAAATATTGTGTCACAATAATACCTATATGCATAAAGATACTGGGGAGAGCTAAACAACAAAAGAAAATGGCCAGTGGTCAAAGTACCATTCATAGGATTGCCACTCCCAGCTGCACTCTTACGGGTGGTTCACAATCCGTTTAGGGCCTCATTAATGAATGCTGGTGCACTGCTGTCTTTTAAAAACTCCTGTTGCACAATCCTGTAGTGTGTCCCCACTTCCCATGCTAGTAGCAATACAGTGAGGAAAAGAAAAGTGCCTGTCACAACTGCTTCCCCACCACCCCGCCCTCCTCTCAGTGAGGTCTCTCCTACTCAGTGAGCAAGACCTTTGAATGGAAACATGGAACAAAGGCAGCACAGAGCTCTAACAACACCTTTGTGCTTACTACTGGAGACTCCCCGTCCTTTTGCATTTTGAGAGGTTATCCAACTTCCATGGCCCTGGAGCAGCAGGAGCAAACAGACCAGTTGCTCTTGGCAGGACACAGGGGGATGGACCTGAGCTCTGCCAAATATAGCATGCAAGAGCTGTACGCCCATCCCCAGCAACTTCATGCACAGCAAACTCACAGCCCTCCCAAAAGGGAGCACCCACAATGTCACACCAGTTAATATTTACAGAAAGTTGCATCATATCAAAAAGGGCTCAGTAGCAAAGTAATGCTTGAGCTGTTTCGAGCAAGCACTACTCTGGTTTCTTCAATGGAATCCAAGACAGGTGAAAAATTTAGGAAAGAAAGACTAAAGTTTATGCAATTCATAAGCACAGCACTGATCCAGTCTCCATTTTAATAACAAGAGAAAAAAAAAACTTTATCTAGAGGGCTTCCGTTAAACAAAAAGCTTCCATTTTTTTCATTGAGGCCATCTGACCTTGAGTAAGTCCCCTTCCCCGTTATTTCTCTCTGAAATAAGTTACACATCAAAGTACTGGCATAGGCCTGCTTTCAAATTACTCTTCTTGCACAAATGCAAAATGTTATTATCCTTTACCACAATTATTCCATGCAAGATCCTATGCATCAGTTCTTTCATCAAGAAGAATTTAATTTTATAAGTCAGAATATATAATTAATTTTATAAAAGACAAATACAAATATTATACCTAAGAAAAGCATTTTTTATAATTGTGATTGTTTAGTTTTTCTTTGCAGAATACAAATGCATAAAATAGATAAGAGCTGTCCTCAAAATTAGCAACATTCCAAGACCATGATTACACACAGTACTCAGGTAATTGTGCCACATGAAACCTGAAGGCCTGAAAGATACTGTAAAAGCTGTATATTTGAATATGTCTGTACAGCATATTCAAATACATTGTTTAGCATTTTTAGAAAGAATTTATTTTTCCATGTTATCTAGGTAATTCCTCAGAATAAACCAATGAAAAAGACAGATTTTCAAAAAAAAAAATCTTTGTGGGGAAAAAAACAGATGTTCAACTCTGGTTTTGTCCCAGAATTCCTCTTTCTGAACTTGAGCTAGAGAAGCAATTAATTTTTCTCTGAGTTTATCTTCCTTTTCAATTCTGACAGCTATGTTCCTTCCTCGCTCATGCTCCATTCCACCATTTCAGTACTTTTCCCCCTCTTTTCCTATTAGTTATTTGTCTAGTCCTCTAACTGCTGTTTTTTTAACTGACTTTTCTTTGGCTTCTGTCAGTTCATTAACATTTCTCTAGTCTTTAACTCAAAGTGAATATTCTAACTGTTGTCTGAAAGCTGTACAATGAGGAATTATCCTTGTACTTTCATGAATCAATGACTACTCTGTAAGGCTAAAAGCAGATTTTCTCTTCCCATTGTTTTCACATTTCCTCTCATTCCATTTGTTCTTGCATTCAATTTTTTTTTCCAGCAAACACAAGACAAATAATACCCTCCCACACCTTTCACTTTGAGATCTCACAATATTTTTCAAAAAGAATCCTCTTTCCCATAGATGGGGGGGAAAAGGTACAAACAGATTGAGTTATCCCAGTATGTCTAGCATAGGCTGTGTTTCAGTTAAGCATGAAAACCCCTGTTCATAGTGGTCTGCGTAGAAGGAGAGTGGTAAAGTTCCAGCACTGCTTTTTCCTGTCCCACACAGCTCCTTGGGCTGCTTCCACCACAACACCTGCCTGCCACTGGGCAAAGAACACGCCCACTCACAAGGGAGACTCAGAAGTGTAAAAGTCACTTTCCAAATGAATACTGGAAAGAAATCTTTCACTTGGAGTGCTATCATAATTTCAGAGAGGTAAAAACTAAGCCTAGACAGATGAGGCAACTTTTCCAATACCAGGGTTTAACCCAAAAGCCCAGAGCTCCTCCCACACGTATCTGGATTTGTATGATAAAAATCACAGACAGAATCACAGAGCAACAAATGGACATTTCTTCTTTGTCATAGTTAATTCAGCCCTAAATCACCCAGAAGAGAGACGAGTTTAAACATTTATATCACGAAACACTAATAAACACTTCAGCCAATTCCACAATCAGAATTATGAAAAGAGATAGGAGCCGATAAAACTGATTAAAAGAAAAAAAAAGGCAAAGTAAAAAAAGAGCAAGGCAAATACACAACAGACAATTCATTTAAACCCCCATCCTACATCTACTTTTGAAATTTCTCCAAATGTATATATCAAGCTCTACATAGATAGTGTTAAATCAATTTAATTACAGAATCACATGGAAAATAACAATAAAAACCTTTCACTTCTCTTCCTAAAAGTGAAAGCAAACCTCCACCCAACACACCTTACTTTTAGTAGTTTTCTCTTTTTGTTTGTTTAAAAAAAGCCTGGAATTCTCCTAACAGAAAAGAAACCGCACAAAACAACCCCATGTTTTGCTTTGAAATGAAAAACACTTCCATTATATAGAAATGTTTGGCTAGATGAATAGAAAGCTCTGCCCATTGCACAAAAAGGGTTGCAAAGAGCATCCTGTTTAACTAAGCTGGTGTCCCAAAGAGCAGCCCATCAATACATCCTCTGAGTAATCTGCATATTTAGGATGGGATGTAAGTTACCCCTATATGAACTTTATGGATCATTTTTTGAATCAGCTTAGAAATTCATTATGTCAGTTTTCTGCTTCCAGCTGAAGCATTCACTAAGTTCCTACTCTCTGCTATCACATATAGAGTGTACCATATCAATGTACAATTAGATACCTGTTGTGCCAGCCTTTGAGTGAGGAGAGGCTTTAAGATCCTTTTTGATCCTACTTTCACATTCATATTTCAGAGTGAGGTTATCCAGTGCTGAATATTGGTGCTAAGAACAAAGTCCAAGCTATGGAATTAAACATACTGATAAGACGGGTGCCAGAATGGCTAATTTCAGCATGGTGACGTGGGAATGACAATAGGCATCTCTTTTCTGTTGCTGTGGGGTGTCACAGAAATAAAAACTCCTACTGTAGTGGAAGGTACCAGGACATGGTACATGAACAATGCCTAATGGCACTGGATGGGCCCACACCCACTGCATCTCCTGCACCTCCCCTAATGTTTGCTCCCCACACTGTCCAATACAGTGACCCTTTCCCACCTCTCCCAGCTTCTCCTCAGTGTCATTCCCCTTCTGTCCTCATCTCCCCAGCCCTTTCCACCCTTTTTAGGGACATTTTCCATTTGCCTCTCTCTCATCAACATGCGAACCAGCCCCCTGCACTGCAAGGCCAGCCAGCCTGCAAACACACTTTTATTCCAGTTGGCCTCTGCTCAATACACACAACGTGACCGGTGCAGCAGCCACTGCCTTGCCCTGCCAGGGGTCCGTGTGTCCTTTAGCCTGGCACGGAGGAACTCCAGTGGAACACTGTGATCCAGCGCTTGGAAAGGCAACGTGTCCCACTTCAGTCCTCATTCACGTGAGCCTCAAGCAGAGGAGAGGCTCCAACATCAGCTGGGTACAATGGAGAAGTTGGGGGAAGCACGGGAGTGAGACAATTTGGTATTAATTATTTTGTCTACAATATTTTCAATGCCTGGATTCTAACTGGCCCACCATCATTCACAAGATTTCTGTAGGATGTATGACCATACACAACAGAGAACAAACTATTTTAATACTTGGAGATGCCACTCCAAGAAATGTCCTTAGCTCTTCTTCCATGTAACAGGTGTCTTAAGAAACATACGCCAAAGGAATTAAAACCAAAACTGATGTCATCCTTTCATGCAGCACCTGAATAAAACAATACAAATTACTATTATTGTTCATGTGCTGCTGAAAGAATGATTTTTTAAGTTCATGACTGAAGACAAAACAAAAAAAAATAGTCATTTACTTTGGCCACAGTTTAGAAGTGATGCAACAGTCATGACCCAGCTAAACCAAAAGCAGCAAGGCAGTTGAAGCAACATGGACAACACCTTCTATTGCATTTGCACGCTTCATGTAAGGGTGTCCTCCTTGAATCAAAAACTGAAATGCTACTGTGAAAACAGGGAATCAGCGGTACAGGAAGGTAATGCAGAAGTATTGTTCGCAGCAGCAGTTTTGCAGGAAAGTAAGTTGGGACATACGGATTAAGAATTCTGAGAGGAAAACCCTGCTAAGGATTTGAAAAAGAAGGTAGCCTGAAGAAGCACTATGGAGTCTTGCCTTCAGATTTCAAAGAACAAGGTATAAAGTGAAAAATTTTTATAAATACACTGGTATGATTGGTGAAAGAGAGAGTGATCGCTTACACCAGACCTTTCCAAAAACAGAAGTGTAGTCCCAGTGGCCTGGGCAAAAAGGAACCTCCCTAACAAAATATACACCAACCCAGAGTACTCTGCTTGCTGTTTATCCATTACTGCTAACTCTTGGGCAGAAACTCTGTGAGGACCTGTAGTGATGCACTCCAGCACCCCTCTGCCAGGATACACCCCTGCACACACCCAGCCCTTAGGGTTTATCTTATGATCCCATGCCCTACCAGGGAATTACAGGGATGAAACTGTGCCAGAGCTGGGCACTGGACAAGAGATTAGGCTATCTAGCACATGGAGCAGGGAAACAATTAGGCAACATAATAGTGAAATAACAGGGAGGACAGGAGGGAAGGTATCGGCCTGTCCATCTTTCCAGGTGCCGATGTGGGACATTTGAATCTTCAAACCAAAGTTTCATTCCATTCCTGGCTGCTCTAACTTGCCCCAGGATCCATAGCCATGCCTACACTGAGGCAGGACAGACAGAAAGTCTACAGTAATGAAAAGAGCACAGACAGGGGCTCTTCCTTTGAAGCAGGCCACTGAGAAGGATTTTCAGGTTTTGCAAAGACAGACAGGAATGCTTAGATCTAAACAGAGGGAGAGTGCAGCATAGGTCAAAGCTCCTTTAGAAGAGCAGCTGGTAGAGATGTGTGACCCTGTCCTTCAGGGAACTCAGAGTTAGACTTTTAATTCAACTCTAGATGTTCTTCTCTATCTGAAAATAATGATTTTTACAGCATGAGAAATCAGGCTGTGCTGCACAATAGTTTGACATACAAATGTGACATGGGAGAAGGACTACAGGACAATACAGGACAGGAAACAAAGGACAGACATTGGATCCCAGTGGAGCAGCAGGGCACAGCTCAGGCATGCTGAAAGCAATTAGTGCCATGGGAAACAAGCCATCCTGCCCCGGCCAGCGGCCATCCTGCACAAGAGCTACAGGGCATCTGCACTGTAGCTTGACATGGTGCCAACCATGGGGCACCTCCAAACACAGAATGTCACTTCATATTTTGGGATACTGGATCAGAGAAGAAAAAATACCACTTAGCAAATCCCCAGCAACTTCTCACAGTAGTGACTCGTGATTTCTGCATCTTGCCTATGAAGTGATCAGATGCTTAATTCTCCTTAAGTTACAGTTCCGTAAGAAGGTTTTAAGCCTGTATTTAAAAATAAGCATGAATCCAGTCTTTTCATGAACATGCTCGATTTTTGTGAGCAAGAACCCAGGTGACAAAACAAGTCAAGTTGATCAAGTTTCTTGCTAAGCTTTAGAGGATATTTCACACCATTCTGAAAGCTGCCCATGACTAGATGGTGCTTAGACATCATGTACAAACATGGTAGGATTTTAAACAGAATACTGTAACAAACTTGCTAGTTTCTTTTATGTGTTAATTAGCAAAGCCATTTGAAGACCACATAAATTTTTATGATGTTATGTCTCAATTCTGCTGATCTTTAGCATTTGGATCAGAAGAGAGCTTGATTAACATTTTATATCTCTACACAAAACTTTCCCTGAAGTCACTGCCCTCAAAATCACCGTCCTATTTACATTTTTACTGAACGAAATTCAAAAGTAAACAGTGTATCACTTCCAAAGTACTTAAGAATTAACACGTGGTCAGGTGCAAACCACACATCTGGCATGAACTGTACTGCCTGAGAGTTTCAGTAACATGCTATTTCAACAGAGCATAAGAAAACTGCAGTAGTCATTAGAACGAAAAATTGCTAAGGAGAGAAAATCTTTACTTCATGCAATTAGAATGATACTAGGACATTAACCATGACCTTTCTTTCGGCTGGCAAAAGCTGTACATAGCTTTTAAATACAGGAAAATTTACTGTATGTAAACATTATGAAAGCTTGATTAAAAGCAGCTGCATTAAAAATTGATTTGAAAAGTACATAATATTTTATAACTTTTCATAATTCTTTTTTTTAATTTGGTGTTTTTAGAAATTTTATTATTTTTTAGAAAATTTCTGTGTCATCTTTTGTTCCCTGTTTCTCTAGGGAGTTGTTAAGCAAAGCTGCTACAAATACAAAAAAGCGTAAGAGGCCACGTGGGGTGAGGGGAAACCTGTGTGAAGGAGCATTTAAACATTCTTAGCTTTCCTTTGTTACCAAATAAAACTTCTTAACTTGATAATGAATGAACACTAGTGTTGATTCAATACAGAAAACTGGCTTTTCAACTGATTCTTAGATTCCCGTAAGAATGTTGGAAGTTCATTTTGCTCAATTTCCATACAGAGTTTGCATTTCTTCTGAGAAGAAGAAATACATCCTGAATAACTATAGCTAGCTGTAGGGTTTTTTGCCTTACATTAAGCAAGTCACACATTTTGGTTCCCAAGCAGATTTTTCTTGATTTTATTAATTAGGTCTTATTTTCTTAATTACGGCACATAACCTTGCAGGCTTAGGTTTAATTAGCTTCAAAGGAGACTAAGATAGACACTGGTACTAACCAAGGCCAAGAGAAGTAACATTTCAGCTACCTCTTAATAATACTTACTATACAATAGTTTAATTGAACTCCTTAACAATTTTTTTTTTTTTTAAATTTTGTCAACTGCTTTATCAGCCTTAAATTCAGGTGCAGAGATTCAATAGGGAAAGCACCTTTCGGAACCCAGTCTCTGGTCTTGGCACAGGTGTAGTGCATAGCACAGCAAGCATTGCCATGTGAGGTGTATTTACTTGAATCAGTACCATCTGTGTTACTCACAAGCAGTGGAGAGAAATGGAATCAGACTGATTTAGTCACTTAGGGCCATGTGTTCTATCAGCTTGCCAGGAAAGCCCCACTGAGCTCATTTGATGCTCAAGCAGGAGACATGAACAAAGATACTAGAATACCTGTTTTGAAAGGTGCTTTTTGGTCCCACAAAACACAGCTTTTTCTTGAGGAAAATTTGTTTGCTGCAGTCTCAGATTTTCACTGATTCTTCCACCAGGGAGTAGAAAAGAGTCTAATTCTTTTCACAGATGATCTCTGGGTGCAGAGTCAGGAATGTAGGCCAAACCATGTGGAGACTGCTCGGCAAGTCTCCTTTAGGCCTTTAGTCACCCTTCTGGAGCCCAAAGGATTCCCTCCGTCAGCCCTGTTATCTGGTGGGACTAGAACTCCCACACTCTGGTCAGTGCCATTTGGAGTGATAAGAGTTTTATCACTCACAGTATCTCTTCCAGGCTACGTTTTGCAGAAGCGATGACAGAAGGAGAAGGAAAAGTTACAGCCACCACAGCCTTAGAAGAGTATTTATCTGCCACTTGCAGATAAATAACATCTTGCAGATAAGTAGTACCTTTTCAGCTGCCTCCCCTTAAATGTACTGTACACTGGATATCCTTTTAGGGGGCAAAGATGGTGTCTCCCTAATAATCACCACTCAAAACAAAGGCATAAGGCTGCTTCAATTCTGTGCAAGGGACCACCCACCTGAGATACATTGAGCAGCTCCTGAACAGCTATCAGCAACCCCCGGAATTTGGCCCTCTGATTTTTCAGCATGTTTTCTAAGAAGCTCCAATGTTCACAAAAACACTAACAAGGACAGGTCAGTCCTTTTCCTTGCTAAAATTCACCTGTTGGAGCTGGACTGCTGATCTGTGTCTCCCAAATTAGCACTGTTCTGCCAGAATCTTTCAAAGTTCCTGCAGATCATGCAGTTTATTAAAGATCAGGCATCCCCTTTTATATGAGCAGTAACAACAGCAACAAAGGGAGAGACAGACACTTCAGATCACAGCAGGTCACAAGTATTTTAATTAATTTCAATTACAGAAATTGGCTGAAGCTGAGGCATGCAGACTGCCAGTGGAGGTTTTGTCATGAAGAGCCTGTCCCAAACTTGCAGGCAGCATTGCCATTTTTGTGACATTCAGGTATTGCTGTGATTTTATTTCAGATTTAAGTTGACAGAAGAGATTTTTATTGCCCTCTTTTGTTAATAAGAGGGTTTTCTAGCAGCAAATAGGTTCAGTGGTGTGAGACCCTGCTTGGTCTACCTTTAACACGGGACATAAATTACTTGCACAGATAGCTCTAAACAAAGACATGTGGGCTTGGCATGACATCCGGTGGTGAAACAGCCTCTATTTCTCCACAGGGCTTTTTGGCCCATGTAACTGTTACCCGAACTTATCAAAAATGAAACTCATTTGAACACTCCATTAGGTTTTACTTTACTCAGTGGAGCCAAATCCATGAAACAGAATAAATGTTCATCATCAATGGGAAAAAAAAATTCTCAGTCCCATTTGTAACAGTCTGTAGCCTGTTGATTTTCAAAACAAACAGAATGAACATCTGGAATTCTTCCAGTGTGTCTTTTAAAAGAAATAAACAGTCAGTGCTCCTTGAAATGAAAAATCTCAGTGGACATACAGTTTGGGGTGAGGAGAACAAGGCAAGAAATCTGCATCGAAAGCAAGACAGTAAGAAAGGAACCCACAGACTCTTGCAAACATACTCCCTTGTTTGACAATTTAGGGAGGCGTACTAGCACATTTATTTTCATTCTGCTCCCTACAGATTTTGTTCAGAGGTCTTTCCCTTCCAGATATTCTTACAGAAGATCACTGCTGTTTCTGAAGTGATTGAAACCCCACCTCCCCGTCCCATCTGCCCCAAACCATACGTTCCCAAGTAGAATATATGCATTGAACTTATGTTTTCTGCCTCCTCAGCACTTATGACGCAAAAATCAAACTTTTCATTTTCATGAAAACTGCATCAGTTTTTTCCACAGTATTTTATGAAAAGTGAAAGCTGGCAGATGTTCCTTATGAACATATGGATCTCGCTGATAAGACTATCTCGAGCACTTAGTCTGTGCTATGGTATGCAGTCTGTGCCTCCTCAGGTGCATCCCACCCATGTCTGGGAGGCTCTAAGAACTCTTCCACTAAAAACAGCAACTTCGATATGTGCCAACGTTCAAAACTCTTGGTGTGACTCTACAATTTTTTATTAGCATATCCAAAAAACTGCCTGCCCTCTGAAGTGCATTCAGTCCCTACAAAAAAAGACACTGAAGAGCAGGGACTTACTACACCAGGTTAAGCTAAACAGCTGCAGCTGCTTTTCCACATCACTAAAAAATTTTAAAAAAGCTTTTCAAGTGCTTTCATAGCACTCAAATCATTCTATACATGATAGAAAAACATTTCCATAATTATTAATGGACCCTAGATGACTCGCAGAATAAAAACTGCAGACCTGAAGCCTAACTCCTCATCAAGGCTTCTTTCTTTCAGTGCTGTACTGGACTGTGGGAGAGTGTGTGCCTCTAGAGGCAGCCCTGAACTGTCAGCTGGAATCAGGCACCAAGCTCTTCCGGTGGGGATAGCCAAGTCCTTCATTCCACAGAGCTAGGAAAGGTGCTGCTGTTTCTCTCTCACTCGCTGCACTTTGAGGTTGCTCAGAGCACAGGGAGTAAGCATTTGTTACTACCCTGGTCTTGAGAGCTCTCAGCTGAGAAGGGGTGGGACCTCTGGTAGCCACAAGGCACACAAAGACCATTTTTGTATTTTAGCGCAAATGCCTTAGAAGCACATATTATTGCAGACTAAATGGCCTCAGCTTTCAGAGCAAAACAAGGTGACATCCAGTGGCTCCAAGCATTGAAACCCCAGAAATCACTTCTGGAATGTAGTTGTTACAGCTAACTACGAAGAGAAACTACAGGAAGGAAACAAGTGGCTTCTGCTCCAGAGAGCAGAGGCTTCTGAAGGACAGAACTGGTTCAATTTCACTGCATCTGAGACATCTCTGTGTGCAGAAAACACAGCTGTCCCTCCTGTAAGCAGCATTACCCAGCTTCCTCTAACTGCAGGCTGAAAAAAATCTGTATTTACTAACTACAGCAAAAGCTGAGGTCCTTGCAGCTCCACATACATGACTATTTTTACCTCTCCATCAGTAACAGCAGGATACACTCCTCAAGAAAATAATAAATTGTCTTACATGCTCTAGAAAGCCCAAAACTAGAGATCTAAATAATTTTATACAGTTTGCTCTGCTAACTGATCAGTCATTTCATTTACCATGGTTCCATTTACAATGGCATTATAGTGACTCTGCATTAATAACTTCAGAAGATCGTATGTTCTCCTGTACGTGATATTTTTTCCCACATTGTGCATGTCAAATGGAATAGCTCTATGAATTCAGTTTTAAGGATTAAAAAAATAAACAAACAAAAAAACCCCAAACAAACAAAAAACCCAAGTGTAGGTCAGTATTTCCATAACAGCACAATCTTGGGCCACAAGTCTGTCAAACAACAGAGTCAATTTCTGACCCCTGGCACAACACACCATGTTTGGTAACTGATCTGCCCCCACTAACTGGCTTTGGATCTACTTCAACTATACAGCTGCCTACTTTATGTCATTCCAGATGTCCTACAGACTCCTGTAGGATTTCTTCCTGGCAGAATAACCAAACTCCAGGAAAGGATTTGGAATCTCTAATTTGCTGATTTGCTCATAGGAGTATAAATAGAGGGACAGACCCACACTGTGCAGGGGACACTGCATATTTAAGTACTGACTTCCTCTACTGCTGGCTTACAGAGTGCTCCTGTGCCAGACTGAGAGAAGCCCTTCTTCCTGCTTTGATCCAGGTGCAGATGCAGGGAAATGGAGCACTCCAGATGACAGAGTAGCATTACATATTCCCAACTTTACACGATCATGGGCTTTGAGTCATTCACATTTCAAAATCAGACTTCACTTGTTGCAAACTTCTGAGAACTTAACTTCATATGCTGCAGCTTTTAAAGGCCCAGCATAAACTAAGACAAGACTAAGGCTCAGCAGCAAGACCAAAACTCCTTCCTTATGTTATTTTCTCTTACTTGAATTGCATGACTAGGCCTAAACCTAATTTAGCATTTCCTGTTCTTTGTTAACTGAATGAGAGGCTCTAAGCTAAAAATTAGAAAGGCTTTTCCATGCTTCAAGAGTAAATCTAATTAAATTCAAGTTTCATACCAATACATTACAGCATATTTTATGTAGATAGAGCAAAAAGATTTAAAAGGTAACTGAATTACCTAAAAGCTTTTTTCTTACCAAATAATTGTTATATTAAGACAATTTACACACACACAAGATACTTCAAACAATTATTTTTAACAAAGCATTGTATGTAGCTCATGAGGTTCATCCTTGGGGAAAAAACATGATGTGACACTACTTTTCTTAGCTTTTCTGTTGAGCAGATACATCCCACCCTAAAAAGGCCATGACTGAGCACAGTTCCAAGTAGAACAGGAAAATGTTACACCTCCGAGATGGATGGTCACAAGTTGTAGCAAACTGCTATAAAAAAACGAATGCTCAGTGACAGTCTCTGCAACTACCCTTCAAAAATAACAGCAACCTACACCAGCAATGACACTGTGAGGAAACACTTGAGCAGGCTCTGGCACAAGGAGTTGCAGGTAGAGCCCTAGATCCATGCTTAGGCTCCTGAATCACCCACGTTTCTGATATAGGGTACACTGTGCATAGAGCATAGTCATAGACCCCTGAGCACACACCAGCCCCAGCCCCACAGCCAGCTCAGCCATTCCTTCCCTTCTCACACAGCCAAAGCCCATTCTCCACTCCATCAGGGCTCCCCAAGGCTTCTCCTCAATTCACCCTTCCCTTAGCAGTTACTCACTATGACAAAGACCTTAACTTCTTGTCCATCTGAAACCTTCACGTTCTCGGCTCGTCAGGAGCTCTGCCTCGCAGCCTAACTTCTGCCTCCGAGCCTCAGCAACACACCTAGTCATTCCAGCTGGGGTACAGCTCTGGCCATCCCCCACAAGCCTCCTACGCTTCGTGCCCCAGCTGGATGAGGTTTGCTGTAATATCACTTCATCACGCTCATGATCACTTCCAGGTGATGGTTCCCTGCCAGCCCCGCCCAGCAACAAGGTGCACCTGACCCTCTTTAACGCTTCTCACTGAAACACACATGCTGCAAATTACGCATTACCTACCACCTGAGAACTGAAGTTGTTAAAGTCTGAAGTTTATGTGAAGACAGAGTAGACATTTAAGTGAGAAATACAGAGAATGTCAGCCAGTTACAGTGACCATCTAGAAATGAGAGAGGGAAAAGAAATGCCTCCAAGTTCTTTGATTCTCAACTGAACACTGTTAAATATATACCTCCTTTTCCCTACATACACGGCTTCCTTGATTTACATACAAAACTGGATAGGAACAATACCTCTTATTAAACGAAAAAAGGAGCAAGCAAAAGCAAATGGAGTAAGACAGCACAGACCAGAGGTGAGGGCACCAACAGCAGAACTGCTGGGGTCGGCAGTCGCCGGGCTTACCTCGCTGCCAAGGGTCCAGGACACCAGGCTGCGCTGTGGGGAACTCGGTCCTAAGGGGGAAGCACGGTCCATCAGGCCCATCAAGCCTTGTCTCAGCACCCCTACCAGCCCCCTTGGGCCACAAGGCGAGCCGGTGCCACGGCGGCTGCTCCTCCGCAGCCCCAGAGCGGCCCTCCTGCCACCTGCGCCCCGATGAACTCACCCTCACCCCCAGAGGGCCGTCACTGAGGGGCAGGGACGGCACAAACCCTCTCCGATGCCGCCGGCCCGGGCCCGCTCCCTCCCGCTGCCCTGAGGCGCTGCCGCTTCCCGCCCTCAGGAGCTCCACAGCTCCGGCTGAGGGACCTCGCCTCAGGCCCCGGGCTCCGGCCCGCGCGCGTGGAAAGACAGACACACACCCGTCCTGCTTTGCAAAATTTTATTAGCAAATCAGAATAACAAATATCTCTGCTATTTTTGACAGTCTGTACTATTTCCAGGCACCCCCAAAAAAAAAAAATCAGTGTTTTCTCTTAATAAAAATATAGATTATAAAACATCACCACTAAAATAAGAATAAAAATAGCCAAATAGCCATACTTTAATAAAAACACCTGTGGGTTTTCGTGGGTTTTTTTGTTGTGTTTTTTCTTTTTTTCCCCAGACTATCACTTTATTTCTCTCCAGGTTCCCTACTGCAAAACACAGAGTAATACACAGAAAATAGATTTTTCTCTTCCAGCAAATTCTGTAACACAAATTCTTTTAATGTTCCCTTTCCTTCCATGCCTTTTGGGTTTTTTTGCCCCTTACTGAAAGGAACCTGTAGGTGGTTGTTCAAAAGCCACCAATGGTGAAGTGTAAGACCAACCCCTGCAGGGAGCAGGTGTCCCCTGCCAGGGCTGGAAGCAGCACAGTTACGCTGCACCTCCCTGCGTGGGCCGAGCTTTCACCTCATGGAATAGACAGGGCGCCCAACACAGAGAACACCACAGCTGGGAAAACGCTATACAACTTCCTAATGAATCACAAACATTAGTCCAGAGAACAAGAGATTCTACACTCCCAGCGTGTTCCTACCTGGAACAGTCAGGGAATAGTTTGGCTGGACACGAGTGCTGCGTGTTGAGGCTTCTGTGCAATGAAACTGCTTGGGAGCCATGTGCAGTGACTGAGTGCCAGAGAGAAAGGCCTGGCCTTAGCTCAGCTGGGCACAAAGATGACTGAAGACCAAGCACCGTGAGTGTCAATAATGTCTTTGTTAAAACGCCACCTTACATCTTTATAAAGGTAGAATTAATAAGTCAGAGCTTTACACAGCTTTGCACTCCTCTGTCTGCTTTTCTGCAGTGTCCCATCTTTCTCAATAGTTGCTAGGATTTTACATGAGAATGACCCCATCTCCTTGAAAGCACAATCCTGATCCCACAACATAACACCTATTTTAACCAGGGCTTAATTTTCAGAAGTGTAATTTACATACACATCCCACAATCTCAAATTTGGAAACTAAAGGTGTTTTTAAAGTCCAGAAATTCAGATAAATACCACTGGCTTGGAGTCTATTTGGTTTTCCATATCCTTGGGAAAGCAGGAAGTAAAATTTGGTAGGTAAACTGGGTGGCTTTTTATCCAAATATATCTTTTTAGTGTTCTGTTTATGAAAGATTCCCTCTGGACACTGCCATGGTTTAACTCAAGTTGGTAACTAGGCCCCACACAGCCCCTCGCTCACCTTCCCCTGGCCCTGGAAAGCAAACCTCAAGGGTTACTTTGAGATAAGAACAGTTTTTTAATTGAACAAAAAATATTGGAAAGCAAAATATGATAATAATAATTCATAATAATGGAAAGGAAAAGAGAGGAATAAAACCCAGAAAAGACAAGTGATGCACAACACAAATGCTAATCATCCACAGACCAATGCCCAGCCCATCCCTGAGCAGTGACCTGTGGCTCCCAGCCAACTCACCCCAGTTTACATACTGAGCATGACATTCCATGGGCTGGAATATCCCTTTGACCATTTTGGGTCAGCTGTCCCTGGCTATGGTCCCTCCCAGCTTTTTGTGCACCTCCTCACCAGCAGAGCATGGGAAACTGAAAAGTCGTGACTTAGGATAACACTACTTAGCAACAACTAAAACATCAGGATATTATCAACGACATTATTGTCATACTGAATCTAAACCACAGCACTGTGCCAGCTACTAAGGAGAAAATTAACTCTATTCCAGCTGAAATCAGGATACACTGAAACCTCAGGTTTCCCTGTTACTGCTCCGTCTTAATACATAAATTACTACCACACTTTTTGAGCATTCTGTCTCAAGAATTAAACAGAAAGTTCAGAAATATGCCTTTTAATTGAATATGAAGAGAAGCCCATGCCTTGCACCTTATCCCTTGACCAGGCACATCCCAGGCCATGGCAGCGCAAGATATGAAATAAAAAGAAATTAAATAAATAGTATAAAAATGCAGTGCCATATTTGCAGAAACATTCACTCTCCAGCTTCCACAATTCTTATATCCACATTCTCTTTCCTTTCCTGCAACCTTCCCAGTCCAGGATCACCTTCACGTCCCTCTCATTCTCATTCCTCTTCACTGCTTTTTTCCTCCCACCCCCTCCTTCATTTTATGTTTCTTCCATCAAATCCTACTTTCTGCCTCTCTCCTCCAAAACTTCTCCTACATATCCTTCCTTTCACAGAAATAATTTCTTATCAACTGCATTTTAATCTCTAACTAAGCAAGGATACAAAATTACAAATAAACTAGCATATTTTTATTTCTTAGAAACTGGAAGCCATCAAAATTAAGGTGATATTAGTTTTCAACACCAGTTCACACCTTCTGCTCTAAAACCTCAGCCTAGAGGTGACAAATGTAACGCCAAACAAAACCAGTTTCCTCATCCATCTATAGTTGTTTCTAATAGACTTGCTTTCTGATTTTTAATTTATTAAATGGGAAAATAAATAGGAACTTCTAACAGCAAATACATTCAATGAAAAAATACCCTAGTCTATGCACATTTTTTGGTACCAATTGAACAATACTGGCTTAGAAACTAATATAGTTAAAATGATGCAACTTCCCTGTGCAAAGATGTTACATCAACATCAAAGTGCTTATTTCCTCAATTTTGGACACAACCCCCTGAATAAAATACAGATGTCTGCAATCTGGGTTACATGTAAACAGCACCTATACAAATAGGTGTTAATGAGTCTCCAATTTGCTGACAATAAATAATATTGACAACAATAACAGAGTCTAATAAAGACTATTTCTTCCAATGCCTTACATTTTTAAATGCCCTTTTTTTGGTGAGGCATCCTGTCATCATCCTGTGAAAATGTTGTATTTGGGTGCATGTAAATCACTACAGAATTTTTTTCTCTTTTTCATCCAAAAATTACCTTGGCCTACCTCAGTGCCACAGTCAGTTGTACTCACACTGACAATGGGAGTTGTGCTAGTCCTCAGCCAGACACAATGGCCAGAGCACAGTTCTTGTTGCATTTCAGAACTGTTTACTGCCAGGTTCACAAAATCGAGGTTATGATATATAACGGCATTGTGATTTTCTCTTCAGTGACAGCAATAACAGAGTACTGCACACCGCTAACAAAACCTGACAGATACCTGCCATCAAATATTTATGCTATTAACAAATGTAAAAATTGCATTAAAAAATTCCTTAAGACTCACTAGCGATTTCCCTGACTGAAATAAAAATGCACACAGTCTTAAGCACTGTGTGGAATGTGAATTATTCTGCAGCAAAAGAATATCAGTAGAAACCCTACACCCTGAGTGCAGTTGACATCACAAATAGATTGAAGTATCACTGAAACACTCAATATATAAAAGCACTCCAGCTGGTGCTTGTGCTGTAGCATTTCCCTGGGAATCTCAATTCCCAATTTTCTAAAATGCTCAGTAGGCATTTAAGACCATCATCCAGCTGTTGGTGTAGCTTGAGAAGCAAGAAGCATCATACCAAGGACTCAGACAAGAAGTCCAAATCTGCTGCCAGGGCTGCTTGCTTCAGCAAGGATGAAAGTTTCCTGTCTCCTGCCCATGGAATTCTCATCCCATTATGATATGCTGCTTCTCCTCTGAAGAGGGGCTTTTCTTTGTGAAAGATCCTCACTGTCACTTTCACAGTTTCTCTGAAATAGAAAGGCCACAGTCTCTGTCATGTAAATGAGATACCATGCTCTTCAACATGCTGTTCTAATATTATCAGTATCATCTACTGAGAAGAGCAGAGCTAATAGAGCTCTCACAGTTTCACTCCAGAAGGTCACCAGCAGTGCCAGGGCCCCCCATCCTCCATCACAGAGCTGGGCACAAGAGCAGTGAACTCCCCTGCGCCTGCTTGGATCTCAGTCACACCCCATGGTCACTGCCACGGGATCCAAATGTCATCTGCAGGCTCCTTGCTGCTCCTTTACACAATAAATGTGGTTAGCCCCTAGAAAGTCTGTCAAGTCACTGGCTCTCTCTGCGCAAGATTCTTGTCACAGTAACAGAACATACAGCAGCACTAAAGACACAAATGATGCCATGGTCCTATCTGGTTTCCCACTCCAAGCCACTGCTGTCCTATTGGGCTGTGCATCCATGTAAGGACAGCAAAAATGACTGCACAGTAAAACTGGTTCTTCTCTTCTTCCTGTGTAAGGAATGTACCTACCGAACTCTCATCTTGTATTAGGACCTTCTTCACCAGCGAACGCGATAAGTGGTTGCACAATGAGACGATACGGTATGAAAGCTGTGGAGAGAGGGAAGAAAAACAATTTGACCACACATACCCAGTGCAGACATACCCAAACACATTTCATTAATTTACTGCCTATTACAATTTTACATTCAAACTCCATCTTGCCCTCTGATCCCATCAGGCTTGGGAAGCCATATGTGAGAAGGATTAAAGGCTTGTCATACCTTCCATCGCCTTCTAGCGTATTGCCTTTTGAAGTTTTCCATGTTAACAACAGATGATTTCCGAACCAAAGCCTGTTGCTTGTCCATGGGCTGGAAGAGAAAAGAGCAATTTTATTGTTTGGCTCCCTTTGGTACATAAAATATGCAAGATACCTGATGTGCACTGGAGCTGGCTGAAAGAATGCTGGGGAAGCTGTGGATTCATACAGGTAAAAGCAGAAGAATTAAATCTAGCCTGCTCTGGGCCTAGACAGGACCCTTTTGATCTCAAATAAAACCCTAAAACTAGAGGGTGCTAAGGCTATGCTTTCACTTTGTAAAGTTGCTAACATGCTTCTCAGTGCACACCTGCCCCATCTCCCTTTTCTCTGGATGACATCACTGTAATAAAATGGGGAAAAGTTAGCTCCCCATCTCCCTTTTCTTTGGATGACATCACTATAATAAAATGGGAAAAAGTTAGCTGTCATGTAGTATTAGTGACAAGGATACATGCTATCTGAAAAAACTCCAGCTTTGTCCTTTAACAATAGCCAGAGTATGAGAGCATAAGGCATTGACACCCTGGCAATAAAATAATAGCAATATCCGACTATGGAAAAATAGGAACAAAAAACAATATAGGTCAGAATTCAGACATGTGCCTAGCATTTTGGATGTCAACCTGGTGTTAAGGAACAGATGTTCCACAAATCCTGACACAGTCCTTCTGAAAATGAAGCACATTTCAATTCCAAAAGCACATCAAAATTTGCATAAACCATAAAACCAAATCTTGACAGATTGAGAGAAAAAATGGTTCAAAACCAGATCAGGCAAGAGTGAAAAGAGAAAGGCCAGGAATCAGCCCTTCAAAGATTATGGAGTGACAACCATTCCAGCCATTCTGATCTTCATATATAGGAGGTGGATAACACAGAAATACTTGTACTGAACTGGGCTGGAATGCAACCAAGCCATGCACCTGAAGCAGCAAGACTACTGAAGGAGAATAGAAAACACATCAGTGAGCATTTAAACATCTTTTTCAGCAAAATAATTTAAAATGTTTGAGACAACAAATTCACTTTTCTCATCAAATGCTGTAGGTTTACCTGCACTTTTGCAGGTATCTCAGCAGCAGTTCAAGGAGCCAAGCTATCAGCTGGGCCTCCTTCTCATTTAGATGTACACACCATTTGCATTCAACAGAACTGGAACAGTTAAGCATTAAATATAATTTCCTCATGCTGCAAAGAGCCAGCATGGTGCAACAGGCAAGCAGAAATCAATTTGAAGTGGAAAAAATGTCACTGGCTAAATGTCAGCTGTACAATCATTATGAAAAATTTCCCAGTGCCCTTTCAGCAGCAGAACCATCACCAACTCTAAGTAACTCACTTTACTGCAGACTGCTAATAACCACCTCTCCATTTTAAGTACCCTGCAATCCAGTGACCTTGCCATTCTCTCAATCATCAGGATCTCTTCTCAAAAGCAGTGTGTGATTAGCCTCAAAGACCGAGTCACAACAACATTACCCTCACCCAAACATGCTCAGGAACAAGGTGGCCTCATTTAATGCTCCTTCTCATCATGCCAGTGCATTTGTTCATAAAGAAAATCTATATGAACAAAGAATATGAGATGATGGCTCACGGGAGGCAGACTCTGTTTCTTGAGAGTGTTTTCTGCAAATTCTAACTCTCACTAGGCTTTAAGTTACATTTTAGGAATTAAAGCTCTCCCCCTCACAATAAAATCCTGTGTTCCAGTTCCCCTGGACAGTTTTTAATGGGTCTTCCAGCTCAAAGGAACCTGCAAAAGCATTCTGAGACAATAAAAAATGGACACATGCAAAATTCTCAATACTGTTTGTCACAGTAGAGCCCAATTCAACTCCAGCTTGCCAGGGTCACATCCTGGCTATCTCCACTCCTTTGAAGCTTTTGAATATTTCACATATTGTGCCAAAACAATGCCACAGAGAGCACATCCAGTTTCCATCCTCCTTCAAGCACAATGTTGGGAGCAACAATATCCCAAGTGAACAACTGTTTTCACAACTCTGAATTTGCATCAGCCTCTGCACATCTTTGTGAGGATATGGCAGTAATAGGTCCACTGTACTCTGCACAAATTGGATGAGAGTATGCTTTTATCTTTTTGTCTCAAAGTAGGAAACATCATTCTTAATCATGTTAGGAACAAGAACAATTCAATTCATTTAGGTCATTAACTCCTCTGCAAAAGGAGGAGGGAGGAGGGGCAGTGAAAGATATACTCTAATACATATATATGTAAAGATTCACTCTAGGTGGACTTGACCTTTTATCTCAGTGATTCTTGTAGTTGCACAACAGTCACCTTGCAGCAAATGCCCATAGCAACTTGGCATCTTTTTCAGTCACTAACCATCAGGGAACAACTGCATCCTGCATGAATAACTATTTATTGTGTTCAAAAACGAGACTGGTACATCTGTGCATATTAATACAGTATAACCAAATGACTTTTTTGAAATACAAGACAGCAGGGCATGATTCAAGGTTGGGTCGACTTTTCTTTTACTTTTTAAAACCTAAGAAAAAAAATCTTTATAGCAAGAACACTAGTCTCAAATGCCACACCACAGATTAAGTTAGTTGTAGCTTTGTAATCTTCACTGTAGAAAACAAACCAGAGGACTATGTTATCACTTAGTCACAAATTGACATTTGCACTCTAAAATTACACAGTCATTTGATCATTACAAGTTCCCAATGGTGTCTTTTGAATAGGATTTCTTTGGTATAGGACAGGAAACTCAGCTGTTGATTAATCCTTTAGTTTAAAATTCAGCTTACCTTGAGTTCACCCTGCACAACTGGCCTAAACACTAATTCTAACATTCTTCACTGGCAGCCATTTCCCAGAGAATTTCCACAGTACTAGCTAAATGTTAAATTACTACACCATTTGCTTTATTTTACAGGACAGATTTAACCTTTGCAAATATTTCCCTCATAAGGCGTATAGAACTGCCTGCAGCAAGGCTACACAGCTGTTTCCTTCAGCCAACCAAAGATGCTATAAGGGGATTTTTATTTGTTTCCAGGCACCCAGTTTCTAGTAAGTACAGACTGACTTATTCTTTATGCCACATTAATTACCTAGTAATCTTTAGGAACTGTAATGCAGGATGCAGAGTAAAATAGAGGCAATACCAAAGGCTTTGGCATTAGATGTGTCCATACCACTGTGATAATCTTGTTCCTGCAAGTTCAGACATTGAACATGGAAAAAAAAACAGCTTCAACACTACAAACCACTGGGAGATTATGGCTTTGGTCAGCACCTTGTGCAATACATCAGAACTTCTACTTTAATTCTAGGTCACATTTTTGTGTAGAATCTATGCACTGGAACATTTTTAAACTGATGTACATTGAAACAAGCAGCAAACCCTGCACTTAGCCTGATCTCAGTGTTACTGATGGGATTCTGTCACATCAAGATTCAACCCTGCAAGGAATTCTTCACAGCGAGATCTATTTAACAGCTCCATTAGTGATTCATTAATATCTTTGTTGAAAACAGAGTCAAAGTTTCCATTCACACAGGCTTCATTTTCCAGTTGAAAACTGCTCATTAAATCCTGTATCCACTTGAGTTCCTCAGAAAGTTCCTGTCTGAGGGATTCATACTGGCTCTGCAGCTCAGTGTACTTCCCAGATACGCCTGCGAGACTGGCGCCGACAGCCTTGATATCACCGTGCAAATGTCTTTTCAGGGACTCCATCTTACGGTATTCATACTTCAGCTGCGACAGCTTGTGCCTCACGCTTTCACTCTCTTCTTTGTACCAAGCTTCTTTCTCATTATAAATGGAAAGCAGAGCATCCATGTCCTCTTGCAAGGAATCATGGGATGCAGCCAAGGTGCTGAAACCCCTCTCCATACGGGAAATGTCCTCTACAACACGGGCAAAGCGCTCAAAGTTGATGTAGGTGTTATTGGGGGGCATGCTCGAGTGGCACTTTATGGTGTACTCCCTCAGGCGTTTCGTCTTCAGCTGCGTGTTCTCAACCTTCTTGTTCTCCTGGACTTTGGTTTCATCTTTCAGCTGGTGAGTCGTCAGACAGAGGAACCAATATTACTGAACGTTTACAAGACTGCAGCAATTTAAAAGCTCTACACAAAGGATGCAGCCTGGGCTTCCACAATGCTGGGAGATTCTTTGCTCACACAGATTTTCCTTCATGCATTTGATTAAAAGAAACAAACACCAAACACACAAGCCCAGAACTGAATGTGACAATGATGTGCATTCGTTCCAATGTGATAAGTGCAAAAAACATGGCTGCAACTTGTTTTCATGCTAATTTTTAGCAGTTAACAGTGTCAAAACTATGAATATTTGTACGAGGAAAAACAACAACCCTAAAACCACTCCAATTAATGTTTTGTGCAATGCAAAGCAGAAACTGAATTTCAAAAATCCTCATTAGTCATGCTGAGACTAGCTAAATGTATTTTCAGTAAGAGACTTATCCACATAAGCAAGCAATGTTTATGATGAAAAAATACATACAGACACACAAATGTAAGCAAACTAGAACACGTTGTACAGCAGCTCTCTCTTGAGAGAAATTATATTTTCCATATTGATTGCAGTCAATTCAAGAAAGCACTAAAGCCAACACACAGTATATGCCCATGCAAACAGAGAAGAATGGAAAAATGCAAAGCCCAGTCCAATACGGGATACTGCAATGTGCAATAAATATCAGAGCTTTATTACTCTCTTTTTGAAAGTTATGATAATAAAAGAAGCAATTTGCAGAAATCGAAGGATTTGGTCAGACCCAACCAATTTCCTCCCAGTACATCTCTTTGAGTCACCCAGCGTCACAAAGTACAAAGAGGGCAGTTTTCCATTTAACACACCAGTAAGAGTGAGAATGTGATCTCTGCTTTGTTCATGGAAAAAACCAAGATCTGTTTCTTTATTCAGGCTTACCGTTATCCATGGATGAGAAAGAGCTTCCTGAATCGTAAGCCGCTTCCTAAAAAACAACAACACAAAAAAACCCCAAAGACTTGAATAAAAAATACTTGGTACACAAGTCCATTGACTCACACCTCTCCCCAGCTTCCTATGAAGCATTTATCAAGATAATTCCAGGACAAACCCTCAAATTTCAGGGTTATGTTTCTCTTTGAGGCACACTGCTTGTGTGCAGTTTAGTTACTGTTCTAAACTTCAGTAGGTAACTGTTCTTACTCCACACAACTTTAATTCTTCATCAAAATATGCCTGTACTGTTGTGCACCCTTCCATAAAAAGTAATACAACATTCCTTTGTTTTGTTCATCCAACATGCTTAGAAAATACATTCTTGTTATACACCTTTGATACGACTGTGTCTGAATCAACAGTAATTATACCAGAGGTAATCAACACTAATTATACCAAAGCTGTCCTTTGGAACATGGTATTAACAGCACTGCAGGAGCTGTTCCCTGAAAGCAACATTTCTGAAAGGAATACTTCAAATCTAATCAAAGTGGATCAAACCTAACGTCTTTCTGCATTGTAGCAGTTTGGTGAACAGCACGGTAAGAGCACCGAGAATCAAAGACAGAAACACAGCGTTGCACAAGCACCATGTCTGTACACGGGACAAGTATCAGCATCACTGACTTCCCCTTGGAGCTGCTAGACCTGTGCAAAACTCTCATCAAACACCTACTCTACCCCAGACTGAGGCCTCCTGATTTGCAGAAACCTTGACTGAACAGCTCTTTCTCTCTCATAGCTATTTTCTCCCCTAATAAAGCCATTAGAAAGAACCACAGTGATCTGACTTTCCTCCAGGACAAAGAAGGTTACAGGGAGGGAGATGCTACTTCTGTGTGCATTTTATTAAAAGCAAGAAAAACTAAAAAAAAGACTGTGGTTCCTGTAACCTGGGAACAAAGATCTGCATAGCTGTCACACAAACTCTAGGTGACTGCCACAGACAGAGACTTAGAACAAACAACTCCTTATCAGCACATGCAGTAATTTTCTGGCATTGCACCACCAGGGACATATTCTGGGATGATACCACCTCCTTGCAAGTAGTTCATAAGAGACTGAAATAGTGGAGTGGTAGTTAACCTGAACTCAAAGATTCTGCACACCATTTTCAGCCTTTCAGCTACACCCTATTGTGCCACCTTGACTCAGGTGAGAATTCAGTCCTGAACGTGGCATTTAGCTGAGGAGATTTGGTTCCTCTCCTCAGGGTTTCTGGGTGCAGTGATTAACTAGGGGCACAGCAGCATCCTCCTGTCTTGCTCTTGAATGGCAATACACCCTGCAAGAAAAGCTTTTTCACTTATCAAGCCACATTTCACCAGGTTTATTTCAGAGACAAATGGGTCTTTCTGAATATTTGCTTACCGTGTATCTTTCACCAGTAGTTTCTGAATAAAATCTTTTGCCAGGTCACTGGTATTGCTGAAAAATTCTTCATCAAAATCATAATTCACAGCTGTAATGTTGGCAAGTGTTTCTTGTTTAGTTTCTCCAAGGAAAGGTGATGCACCACTAAGCCTATATAAGCCAGAAAGAAGAACCAGTTGGAAAAATAAACAGCAGAAGTCCCCTAATGAAATTACAGTGACCATGGAATATACTCTTAGGACTTTTGTGGCTCTTGTGTTGAAGCAGCTCTGCCATGTAGGAAAAAACAGAGCCAGCTTTGGCTCACTACAGCTGTGGTTATGAGCCAGATTTGCCTTGAAAGTCTCTAGTGCAGCACTAATGCCTGCACACAGAGAGAAATGCTCTCCTGTCTCATTTAAGTCATTGCTAATCAAACTAGAAAAAGTTTCAGCTGAGGAGAGCCTCTACCCCTGTGAACCCACAAAGACTACCAGGCTGAAGCTTCTACAACCTTCAAGCAGATAAAGTAGTGTTTCTACAGATTTTCTTCAGGTAGGAAAAGCTCTGCCCCTACTTTTCTCTCTGCAAAGCTACCGATGAGTTCCCTGCACAATGGGTTCAACCAAGAGACCTTTCTCAGCTGGAAGCAAAATACGATGTATGATCACAAGCCAGGCATGTGGCCTTGCCTAGGGACCAACTCCACCGGGGAGGTAGAGCCACGGTGCTCAGTAAAAGGAATGCACAAGCAGAAGGGCTTTGGCTGCAATAAAATCCAACTGTTTCTGAAAAACACAACATTTCATTCTGTGGCACCCTGCTCCAACTGCAAGGATATAATGGAGACAGCATCATAATAAAATACCATTTCGCAATCTTTACTTAAGAAAAAGCTTTCCTTTTTCCTGCTTTGCCTATCTCTCAGCTGTGACTGTCGACCTTCATCTTTGATGACTCTGTACCTCTGCTCCATAAAACTCGTGTCAGAACAGAGTCATCCCAGATCCCTCCTGCCCTGCCTTTCCTCCAGGCTCCTCCTCCCCCAACACAAAGGGATGCTGACTTGCAAAAGCCTGGTTTACAGGAAATGTTATTTATACCAAGGAAATTGATCTCAACACTTTTTATAATCTTCTAGGCTATTATTGTGCTTATCTATTATGTCCAGCTTTGATAACATAGTTTCAGGATGCAGCAGGTTCAAAACAGGACTGCAGCAAACTCCAGGGAGCTAAACTGAGGTTTTGAATACTAAACCACCTGCTTACATGATCCCACTCTCAACAGACTTTTTGCCCTGTCTGTATTGCCACTACCAGGTTTACTGGGAATATTGGGGGAGAAGCAGAAAGTTATATGGGGACCATCCACACCTTTCAGCCCAATTCCCAGCTACCACATGTGGTTTTATCCACAGAATAAACACTTGAGTGCATAAACTGCTTCCTCCCCCTCTACAATCATACAACACCACCAAAGCATCTGACACAGCAAGACAGCATGAGTGAGGTCCTCCAGTTGTCTTTGATGCAGTAAATTTCATCCCAAATACCACAGTCAGTCTCAATGCTTTAGGGGTTTTACATACTTCCTCTTAAGCCTTGGTTCCATTTCTGCTGGCCACAAAGAAGGCTACAAGCAGGCACCTCTCCACAGACCATGGGCTTTGTTCCAAAACTGAAGCTTGGAAACCTGCCCTAGGGCCTTGGTTTCTTTTCCCTTTCCCCAAATTATGCCATGAAGCAGCTGTAATTCCACCTTCTGGCCCTTTGTTGGAAGCCAAAATCAACAGTCCTCTATTCTCTGAGTTTTTTCTATTTTTTCTCTTTGGGACTCAGTTTTGAAATCTGTGAAATGGGTGGATTCTCAAATCCTAATATCCAATGCAAATACCTTTTGTCATATCCTGACTCAGTGCCTGTAAACATGTACCAGCAGACCTCAGTAATAAAAGCTTTGCTCTTACAACCCACTGAATCACTCCAGAGTTACTGAATTGAGGACTTGGATGCATTTTGATCTCTACACCTGATGATGACATCCATTTGATTGCTGCCACGTTTGCTAAACTAGGTGGTATCATAGACCCACCCCACTTACTCAGAACACTTCTGAGCAAAAGGCTTTAAAATTAAGAGGCAATACAAGTTGAAGGCATGCAAATTCTAGTCCATAGCCTATCAGGCAAGCTGATCCCTCCCACCATAAAAAGTGTGTTCTTTTTTTCTGATTATTTGTAGGGAGACATTTTTCTACCTTAATGACTACAGCGATCATTAGTAGCCAAGCAGGTAAAACAGATCTCCTGTGCTGGATGCAGTACAGAAACTGCTCCGTTACTCTGCCACAGCACAGACCCCTCAGTGCAACAGGAAAACCTGAAGAGCAGCTGGCTCTGTGCATCACTAATCACATGCTAAGTATTCCCACCTGCTTAACCACAACTCCTAAGTTTTCCTCTCATCAAATAGGAACACCCATTTTACAAATTTATGAAGTTTAATGTCCTGGCAAGTACAGATGTGTCAGTGGAGACCAGTATCAGTGCTGATAAAAAACAAGGGTCTGGACAGTATTTTAAACCCCTTTACCTGAGCTTGGGCTCAACCAATATCTCAAACTTTTCTTTGCACAGCAGGAAAGAAGGGAATTTGTTGCACTGAATCTGATTCCTCAGACCATACCTGTCTTTTACAGCTTTTGGGGTCTAACCCTTGTGTACAGGCCAAGATTTATTTTCCACACTGAAAAGACAATCCTTCCCCTTCAAGCCTCTGTACTTGTCCTGACCCCTGAGCTGTGTAGTGCAAATCCATCTAATGAAAGAGTCCACCTTCTTCAAGTTTGGCAGCAAGTTATTCCTCTGAGTATCATAAGGAGCAGCTGAAGCCCAGGGTGAGACATTCCCAGCATACAGTATCCAATTCCTGCTCCCCAGGAGTCACAGGAGCTTGATTTCAATGGAAGCAGTGAGGATCAAGGATGATTGACCATTCCTGTAAGTCTCATGTCAAATGAGAGGAAAAGCAAGGAGTGCTGTTCCTCTGTTGCATGCATCCATTGTCACACAAGCAGTTCCCTAAATTGTCAAGCTCCATCTTAAAACTCTTGACTGCTTGTCCCCAGATGCCCACAGAAACTCATTTCTTTGAGAGCCCGAGCATGTCATAATTCCCTCCTTTTATTTATTCATCACCAGTTGACACACTTTTCTTCTAAAGAGTATCTGTATCTAAAAAGTATTCTGTGATCTATTTTTCCCTTCATTCTTACTGACTGTAATGATATCCCCAACCAACCTTTGCTTTACTAGCTTTAATGAACCCTTTTTTCTCCTCTAAGTTGAATTCTCAGTTCCCAGGGTCAACTTCTCTGCTCCTCTTTCAGCTTAAATTCACCTTTTTGAAGTGGGTGACATTGTTTATGCATAATAATCTAGACTGCTGCCTTTACAAGCAAATGAAAACTTCCCTGTTTTCACCTGAAATAACCCAACTCGTAAATGGCACTGTTACACTTTCTGTTTCTATGCTCTCACACTGATAGCTCACAGTCACTTCAGGAGCAATTAATACACTTGGCTTTTCCATCCTCTACCATTTGGAACCAATGAGATCCCATAAGAAGCAGAAATGTCCAGTGATGCCAGTGACATTTGTTTTTCTCCTGCTCAGAATGCCCCTCATCTTTTACCCCTTATTTTAAATTGAAAAGACCGCAGGATAACCCCTGTCCTTCAGACAAACCCCTGCCCACCCCACGTGTGCAGGTCCCTAAATGATTGAAGGGAAGAACTGTTCTGTACTAGTGCAACAGAGCTTTAGGAACATTTCTACAGGAGTGAATCTGTTGTACTCACAGTATGTAGGTGATGACTCCTATGCTCCTAAAAAACAAAAGACATTAATTTCAGGGGTTCTACATGACAAGTATTCTTCTTAATGTGCAGAATACACAAAAGTCAATAGGAGCTGCAATAGAGGCAGGAGAGCCATTGTGGCTTTAGATAACTGCTAACATCTCTTACAGAATGGGGTTTCAGGGAAAAAAATAATTTTACATATAACATCAAGTAATGTGGATATTTGAAGTCTGTGTATTTCTACTCAGCGGGTTCTTACTACAGCGCATATATGGAACACAAAGGAACAGAAGCAAGGATGTTTTATTTGGGGTGACCTCTTTTGCCTGCCTTCCCAGCAGACAACATTAGTACGCAGGTCTGCTCTGCATGAAGTGCTCTTATAAATAAAGCTGTCACAAGCTCTGCAGGAACATGTTTCCTTCTAAGAGTACTCCTCTGCGTGGACAGTGGCAAACAGTTAACTCAGTAACTGCCATCACTCCAGTTTTTCAATGTAATTTTGCAGAAATTTAATGTTTATCTTTTAATTAAAAACAATATATAAAAATGGAATGACAGAACAAAGAGTCATTAACTGTATTTCAGTTTTTTTGTTTTGTTTTTTAATTTGTTGCAGTGCAAGGGATTCTATTAAGAGCAAAACAGGAAAAAGTAATTGTAGAGTCATCTGGAAAAAAACGTACGGACACATTACAAAACTTACCACATGTCTGCAGCTAGTCCAAGTGGTTCATAGTTTACAATTTCTGGAGCTGTAAGAAACATTTAATCAAGCATCAGCCACTGAGGTAACAAAATTTTACCAGGCTGTAGTAGCAGGCCAAGAATTACCAAGAGGGAGAAAGGGGGAGAGGGGAAAGTTAGTTACAGAATACATTGTTTATAATTTTGTAGCCCAAATAGGAGTTCAAGTTCACAGCTGTTCAGCAGAGATTATGTAGAGTAACTTGGAGCATAATGCAACTCAAGAATAAGGGTAAAGCAGACATTATATAGTAATTATAGTGCAAAATACAACAAATAACAAATAATTTCACCTCCCAAGAATGCTGCTGCCCCTAACCATGAGCTTTTGTTTTTTTAACTGGTGCCATTATAGCAAGTTTATAAAGGCCAGTCAGAAAGAGCCCTTGAGCAAGAGATTGAAATTACTTGCCAGACTACATTGCTATCCATGTCAAACTCTATTATCTTTATAAGAAACATTTCCTCATTGGAAAACATCCCCATACAAGACTGCATGCAAGAGAAAACAGCAAGAGTGAAATAAGTTGAAAAAAATTATCTGTGACAGCTGTGTTTAACTGGAATATTAATAACAATTCTCTACCCACCCCCCAAACAAAGCCCAAAACAGAAACTAGTAGAAAGGAGTAGGATTAATTTAAAATCCAAGTGAGACAAATTAGAATTATGACCAGTGAGGAACAAAAGGAGAACCACATGGAAAAATGTAAGGGGAGATGAGAGTCCTCAGCAGGTGTGCAGTGTGAGGTAGTTTTACTTAGAAAGCAATGACAGAGATACCCATGTAATTGTGACTCATGTACCACAGTGCAGAGATCTACTTACCCCAGGCAGCAAGTAAAAAGATTATAATTTGTATTTGCAGAGTTTCACAATCTCAATCCTGAATTTACATCTGTAAATATTTATTTGGCAGCAGCCTACTCTCACAGGAGTAGCACATCTAGTTTACAGAAAGCACCTTTGCCTATTCCAGAAAAAGAAAGTAAACCTCTAGATTTAAGTGACCTTGATAGAAATAAGACTAAAACTACTTCTATCCTTCAATTTTTAACTTTGACAAGCTGTGTCGACTTCTTCTGGAATTTGCAATACAAGACAAAGGAACATGTCACTCACCTACGAATTCCGGAGTTCCAAATATGTTTTTAAATTCAACTCCATCTTCTATTTTGTGAGCCAGGCCAAAGTCAATGAGTTTGATGTGTGGAATAGGGATATTCTTGTCTAGAAGCATAATGTTTTCAGGCTAAAAATAACAAAAGTTAGATCTATGTTTATAAAATATTAATATCTTTGAAAGTAACAGCATTTTCAAGTGTTTTTTTTTCCTTTACATATACAACACCATGGAACAAGAAACACATACTTGTGCTTAACCATTTACAGTTCTTTTGATAAAGGTAGCAGGCAGCCGAAGCAGTTCAGCTGTTTGGTGCAGACAAAATGCTACTGCCTGACCCTGAGTGAGAGCTGCACAGCTCAATATTTTTGCTGACATTTTGTGAATTTACACTTCACAATATCTGCCCATTTGACTCTATACTGCATTGTAAGCCAGTGGAAGATGTTTTGTTAAATACTGAAACTATTCAGGGAAGGAAAAATTATCTTCTCTGAGACTAAATTCTCAGCTGCAACAAGGCCAGGAAAGATCCAGGATTTACCAGCTGAACAGTCCAGAAAATGGGAAGAGTTGGGATCAGAGGTCCTAGATCACATTTGATAGCAAGCTATTAAAAGAAAATGTGGCATTCCTCACAGCGTTGTAAGAAAAAGCTGAAGCTTGAACTGTGAAATCAAAACTAACATGTTCAACCACAGACTTTACTTTTTTACCAGATATAACACGTTTCATAAACTTCTTTCTTCAATTAAATTTCTCAGCCTTAGCTACTCCCTACCATGGCCCAAATTCACAGGTTTCAGAGTAAACTATGGGTTCAATTTATCTCCCATGATGAGCTTTAATGCATTAATCTGTCATAACTTAATCATAAGTTCAAGAGCAGCAGTTAGAGAATCTGATTCCCTGCTGGCAGCTGCCTGGCCTTTCCACAGCAGATCCTAACGTGGAAGTTGCTGCCGCTAACACGTACTCTCAGTCAGAGCTGCACTGGGAAACAGAGCAAATGAATAATTTATTGTCATAGTCATTGGATCAAGCATGTTTTAGCCTCAGGATAACAAGTCTGGTTTTTTTCCGTGGATTTAGGGCATATATGTTCACCACAGATACATAAATGGAAGCTTCTTTAGAGCAGACAGAAGAGACTGAAATGGCAAAAAGTCACTGTCACTACCTCTTGAAGGATTGTTTTATTCCTTAGGTGGTATAAACCACTGTAGCTCCCCTGCAGCCATCAGCTGACACTGATGCTCCCCTGTCAAGTGATGAGATAATGATGAACCATCCTCTATCTAATCAGAGCTTAAAAATACAAGTCTAATTTAACACTTGCCAAACTCCACACCCAGTCCTTTAAAACCCAGGAGAGTTATTAAGTGAATATGTATTAGGTCATTTGATAGTCACTATCAGTGAAATTATTCTCTAGTTGTGCTTTCTGATTTCTGTCTTGCAATTCTTGCAACATCTTCATTGACCACCTGACATTACTGGTATTAAATATCAAAATTAGCAGCTAGAGATCAGCCAAAGTCTAAATCAGCATCTTTACCTTTAGATCAAAGTGAGCAATTTTCTTAGAGTGAAGGTAATTCACACCATCCAAAATTTGCTTAATGAACCTGGTTGCTTCCTCTTCACTCAAAGACTCCTTCTGTGCCAGGAAGTCAAAAAGTTCTCCTCCAGAAACCCTGCAAAACACACCAGAAAATATCCCCTTATCTCCTGCACTGTAATCCAGAAAATCAGTGTAAGCACAGAAAACTAAAGCAGTGAAGAACCTCAATACAGTTAGGAAAAGGCTACTCCTGCAGACAACCATGAGTTTTGTGTTCTGGTCCCAGGTGTGCCCAAACTACCTTTTGGCTTCAGCTCTCTTCCCTGTAAATTAAGGACTGGCTTTTCCATTGATGCTGCAAGGATCACAAAGGATCAAACCAAGTTACATTGTTTGCTGAATCCCCAGATATGTACCTATTTTAAAAGGCTGACTTAACCACTTCAACTGCTATTTTTCAACATTTTCATTTTGTATGAACAAGTTGTAAGAGTCAACAACTGCTAAAGAATTACTTCTCTTAGCAGTTGCCATCAGAACCTGAGGTAGTAAAATGTGCCAACAGAATCTCTTCTCTTGGTGCTGTGAGTCACAGACAAGTCAGACCACACTGGGTGCTCCAGAGGCCTTTGGGGAATCAATCCTCTGACCCCAGGCTCCTACACAACACTGGTGGTGACAACATGGTGATTCCGTACTCTGCCTCTTTTGGAGGAAGCTATTGTCAACAGCTACAAAAGCTGCAAGAACAAGTCCACTGCAAGCAAGAACAGCATGCCAAAAGCCACAGAGACATTGGATTTGTGTCTTAGCTTCCCCTGCTGTTCCTGTGGGTGACAACGTGCCTTGTTGATCCAGAGACTTACACAGGGCATAATGACTTGCCCATCGATTACTGGATTTTTTTGTCACACCTCTCACATAGTCAGAAACTTTTCTAAACAACGTGAGGCAGGACTCTTCACCTGGGCAGAAGTCACCTCACTTCACCTGGGCAGAAGTCACCTCACTTCACCTGGGCAGAAGTCACTTGATGCTTTAATTGTTACAACTAAATGGCTGGCAAACAAAAATAAGCTTAAATGACCTGGAAATATGTTGCAACAACTGCTGTCTTTGGCTGCCACCTTTTCCTTCCTATTAATCTCAGTTATTCAATCTGTGAGACTATTACTTGATCTCTCAATTTTCTTTTTTAGGTGACACCTACCAAGGGTCTCAGCACTACCATCAGCCTTTCTGGACAGGTTTTGTTGTACCCTGTGCATTTCTGGAGACAGGGAACACTGTCTCCTTTCCATATTGTAGGAGGTTTAGAGGCCTTGGTTCAGTAGTTTTACAATTACCACAGCCTACTGTGACAAACCAGTAAAGAAATCTGTAAGAAAAACCTGGTAGTGTCTTGGTGAAATCTGCATACAGTGAGCAGGCGAGTCCCATTTATTTAATGATTTCTATTCAGAGTGCACTTAAGCAATCACCTCTGGCAGACAATCCATCCGGTCATCAGGAAGCCAGCTGGACTGGGGGATGTTCTTGTACTTTTCTGGAATTTAACCATGTAGGCACACTGCTCTCTCTTCCTCTTTTACCCTGTAAAATCTCCTTGGTGATTGTTTCTTAAGGTGGACTCTTTAATCTCTCTAAGGCCAGACAACAGCCCAGGTGGCCCAGTCTCTGGTCCTGCAGAAGCAGGTTCCACTTCAGGAGAGCTCACAAGCTGAGCCACTTCGGAAGAGCCATTCTGCTCTGCTAGGGATGTCTGAGGATACCTTCCTGCTTGGAGGAGACTGGCAACTCCCTTCAGAGCAACTTCCTTTGCTACACAAAGCAATATCAGAAAATAGTTCAGCTGCCCAAACTGGAGCTACTCAATTCTCTCTTGCTGCCTCTGAGAGTGGGCACGTAAACCAGCTGGGTCAGCTGCTCAGGGCACACCAGGGAGTTTGCCCCAATGGCAGCCTCACCAACATCCTGGGCAACCAGCTATGCCCAAGGCATGACTGAAGAAACTGCAGCCTGCGAGAACGAGGATCACAGGACATTTACTTGAGAGCTCCTTGATGTGTTTTCCCACTTCTCTCTAGTTCACAATAACCTTGAATGAGGCTAGGGAGGAGGCTTTCCAAGCTACAGAATACAACATAAAATACAACATAAAAATAAAACAGGAAACAAAAAAAAAAAGATTCAGAGAGCTTGAAGTCTCTCTGTTACCTTATCAGCAAAAGACTCTCTTCTACAATAACCACATGAGCATTTCATTTTCTGAAGATCAGAGATGGGCATACATGAAAAACAGTATATTCATCTCCAGTCTCTTGAAGTATAACCTAACACATTAAATTACTCTTAAAAGAGTAACTTAAAGGAAAGTTCAGTAGAAGAGATATGATGATTTCTCATTAACAAAGACTCAGGCTTTAAAACCAGGCTTCAGTAAATTGTACCTAGAGAGTGGTAAGCAGTTTATTGCAAGATCATTCTTATCCAAGTTATACACCTGAATTCAGAGAAACCCTCAAGCAGAAGAGATTTAGCAATTCCAAAAGCCATACATTATGGAATCCCAGAAAAAAACACCACACTTCAACACTAATTCCTTTGCACTAAAACACTCATAACTGCATCAAGTTACATTTGAACATCCAGGGAGGTTTGTTTTCTAAATCACCACCTGCAAATGTTAATTTCTCACCTGTTACAGAAGAATTCTTTCCTCTGGGTTCCATCTCTTTCCCTTTTACCATGTCACCTAATACCATGGCAGGGAAGCAAGTAAATGATACTTTTACTTTTCATTTGAAGTCCAACAAAAGACAAACAATGCTGCCTTACTTCTTGGACAGAGCTGTTTTGTGTACACAACCCTGACACTTACCTGTAGAGGAGACACTGGTTTATCAATCCAACCTGCCTCCAGGCTGCTTCTGTTTGGGCAAAGCAGGCTCCAGGCAGGGCCCAGGAGACAGGGAACAACAAAGTCACAGAAAGCTGTGGAGAGCAAATCCCTGGACAACATGCAGAAGGAAGGAGAAACTGTGTACCTGCCAAACTGCACTTCACAGCAGTGGACTTGGCACTGCTCTTGAACAGGAGAACCAGCACCTGCAGAACTGACCCCTCTGAAAAGAGGAGATAGTCTTGCCTGTGCCAGCACTGTGAGTATGGGAGATGGTCAACATTTCAGGCAAATCCTCTTTTAAACACCAGGGCAGCTTCTTCAGTTATCAGCAACACTGAGGCCAATGTTTTGATGCTTAAGTCTACTGTAGATTACCATAAGATTGGTGGGCCAGGTGCTGTAACACTTACTTTGATAAACAGCAGGGTGTCAGAAGGGAAGAGATTATCTATTTACAGAGAGAAATTAATTATCTTTATTAGCAATTATCATTATCCTCAATTTGTAAACAGCAGCTGAGTGCAGAGGCCTTAATCAGGTCAAAACTCTGTTGCACGCAGACTTTTACAAACTGCAATATGTTACAGCCTGACAAAAGGACACACAAAATGTGTCAGGCCACATGAGGACAGAAAAAAGCAGAAGGTAATGAAATGGGAAGTTGGTTTAGCCCAAAGTAATCATCGGTGAGAAAGAGCAAGCTCCTTCCCTGTCTTCCAGAGCTTGGCTACCGAGACCAACATTTGGCCATAGACACATATGTCAAAGTTAACAGATGCTCATCATCACTCATATGCCATCTTCCAGCAGTCACACTAATCTCCAGGAATGCTCCCTGGCCTAAATGCTGGCCTCCCTAGAAAGCCCCCTCAGGGATAAAAGCCTTGTTGCCAGGATTCCATATACAATGTTCAGGCTGGTGTCCTAGGGAATATATGGTCTACCTAACTTCCACCATGGTGACTGTATTTCCTGCTCCATACATACTGAAAAATTGCATCATTTTTGCATGTAGGGGTGAGGAAGTTCACTTGTCAGCAGGACCTAAATGGCAGGGGTTTGCCCCCCTCACATGGTGACACAAGAGTAAACAGCTTTTCTTCATTCCTATCCTGCTGCTATTCATCCTCAATAGTCAATGCCTAGGGATTAAAAAACCCTCTTCCCTTGCCCTCCTCCTCTCTTTTCCCCTAGCTGATCTAAATGAGGAAAATGAGGGAGTAGTGAGAATGGCTGCAAATTCTGGAAAAGGCTTGATGGCCTCACATGTACTGAAAGAGATGAAAGTAGGAAGTAAAATGAAATCAGCATTCAGTGGCCATTTATACTTCCTCCAAGGTTCATATCAGGGCAGCCCTAGGCAGACATGAGGTAATCCCCCTGTTAGTAAACTGTTTTCAAGTTGACAAGACTCCCTGGCTCAGTATCAAATGACCTCAGCTGATGTTCAGGTGCACCTGTATCCCCAGAGGACATGGATGAACTGGGGGGCCTGTTTACCACCAACCTCACTCAATGCTCCTGCCAAGATTTGTGAAGCCTGAGAATGCAACAGCTCCATTTATCAGTGCCCCTGTGCTCCGGCAGCCTCTGCAGTGCTCTCTGGTTTCTATTCACCTCAGCCATCCCTGGAGGGAAGTGCCCTTACTCACAGCTCCAGAATGAGGACCACGTCTGTCTTGTTCTCGTAGATGTCATGCAGCTTGACGATGTTGGCGTGCAGGATCTGCTGCAGGATGCTGACCTCCCGCTCGATCTCCTCCCGGCTCACCCCGCGCCGGCTGGCCCGGCTCTGGCGCTTCTTGATGAACTTGGCAGCATATTCCACACCTGTGCTTTTCTCTCGACATTTCTTCACTATAGCAAACTGGCCACTGCGAGGACAAGGAGATAACAAAAATGCTCTTAAGGCTTTCATATAATCACAGCTTCCCAAAGAAGCCAGTCCTACACAAAGCCTGATCCTGCAAGCCCTGAGCAGCACTGCTGAGCATTACTAAGCTTGTTCTTGGTACAAGAGTGAGGACTGTCAGGATGCTGCAGTCAAAGGCAGTAGAGCATAACAAGGTAACCTCCTACTGTGTCTGAAATTTAGCAAAACCAAACAATGTCTGACAAAAGGGAGTTACAACCTCTAAAAAACAGTTCACGTTTAAATGAATAAGATCTGCCTCAAAAGGTTCAAGTTACCACTCCTTCACTCAGTAACACTTAAGGCATTCAAGTCTGCAATACAGCACTGGGTGCTCTGAAAGGACACACACATTAAAATATTTGTCTTAAGAACAGTCCCTAGAGAAGAACTCAAAGGAATGATAACTCTTTGGAATGCAAAACTGGCCTCCAGTAACCAATTTTCAAATTAAAAAATGGTTTACTCATATTTATGCATTCGTTTGATAATTTAGCTGTAAATATAACTAGAGTAAGTGCAGTTTTCTCACTGCACCTCAAGGACAAAGAATTTCCCCCTGTACCAAATAGTGCAGTGGCTGCATTAAGGTTAAAAGGCGTGTACTTGCAAATCGCTAATAAAATTTTCCTCACTGTGGCTCCTAATGCAGTCCAACTGCAAAATTCCCACCTTATCTCCTGGGAATTGGCAGATCTCCAGTCCCAGAATACACATTTAGTATCAGATACTTCCTTATTTAGGGCATTATTATATCCAGACTTGGAAGGAAAAGACTCATCTTACAGGTAACCTTAACCTTTAGCTACTGTGATTTTATTAGACAGGATCTCTCTATAAGAATCACAAACTCGTTAAGTGCATCCCCCCATGACTACACTGTATAGGCACTGAACTGCTATTGTTTTCAATATTATTGTATCATTCACTGGCCTGGTTAATGAGAAATGCAAGTACAGTTGGTATTTAAATTATGCAGCATACACAACAATTATATTCAGCACCTCATTAGATGCTGTACTTAGTGCTTCATCAACGCACACATCAGATTGGAATCTGTCTTAAACATGCAAAGGCAAAGAAATTAAAAATTAAGGCTCTCACTTGGTGCTCAATTGCTCTCAAAGGCTCACACCCTATAGCAGAGGGAGCCTCTCATTTCAAAGAGTTCAAACAAATGCCAGGCAGCCTGACATACTTCTTTTAGGTTTTCATTTTCATACATATCCTAAACCTTTCTCAGGAGAGAGGCAGGAACAGATGGGACAAGTGTACTTATCCCTTTAGGAATAATCATTCACAAATAGAATCGAGACTGTGGCCGTTTATCACATGCATTAATTGATTCATATTTCTCCTGCTTTTATCATTACCTCCAAACCCTAGAGAAATTCCCACTACAAAATCCCCAAACTTGCCTTAAACATTCTGCTAAAAGAGTTTGTTTTGTAGTGCTGAGAGCTGCTAGTGTAAAACATTATGGTTTTCATGTTTTTCTTGTTTTATCATATTTTGCAAGACATGCATCTTGCTTGGTCCAGACTTTCTGAAGAAACATGGTATTAATGTTCCTGTGCTTGTTTCCTTGAATTCTCTCTGGGACAAATTTTGTCAAAGTTCAGGAGAAAATATTTTTTTATGAGTGCTGATTATGGGAACGAACACAGTTACTTTTGCATTTAGAAATTCCAGTGATACTGTGGATCTTGTACATTTCTGTTTATGCAAAAGCTTACAAAAGTAATAACGACACAGCATAGGAATTCCTGTCTTCTCCTTTGACATAAATAATTGTCCCAGACTGCAACTATCACAGTACCAATTCCCTTGTAATCTACTATTGCTCCCCTGCATGTGTGGCCACCAACATACACTGTTCCTGCTCCTGTCCCAGCCTTCATGCCATTTCCTATCTCCCTTAAAAACAGGCTTTTGCAGACAAGTCTTTACTTGGACAGTTTGTGACTGAGGAGAAGAGGTTGCAAGCCACAGGGAGTAAGACAAACGCACAATTTCTTAGCCTGGGACATTTAAGACAGTTGCAATGCAATTACCAGTGAAGAGCTCGTGGAGGCCCATTCAGCTGTGAAACAAGTGGATGCCTCACTGGCATTTTACAGTAACAGTCAGACACTTTGTATTTCTTGTCAGCTACAGAGATTATAAGGTCAGGACCAAGACAACAGTGTTTTTGTGCCTCCTCATGCATCTGCATTCAGATCATAAGAATCAAACAGTGTCAGCTTCCAAAACTTTTGACCTAGGCCAGGAAACAAGCAAAAGAAAGGAAAGTATGTCTCCCTGACACCTAAGTTGACAGCACTGAGAAATTAAGTTATTTAGATAATTTCACATGGGGCATTAGACCTTAGACTTGAATTAAATTTCTCAGCTCAGATATCCCAGTTTCAGCCAAAAGACCTTGCCAGAATTCATGGGTTTTAGTACATCACTGAAATGAAGATGACTTGGATCATGAACAGCAGTATTTACAACACACACAGGATAAGCTCAGAGGCTGACACTTCTGGATAGAGCCTACCTGGACCGCAGTAAAGCCTCTGACACTGTCCCCCACAGCATTCTCCTGGAGAAACTGGCTGCACATGGCTTTGACATTGAACTTTGAAGTCTTTTCCAAACTTAATGATACTACAATTTCTAATTTTTAATTTTTTTTTCCAAGAAGTTACATTTGTTCCCTTCCAGAAATATTTTGGACAGCTGTACAACAGCCTTGTCACACACTGAGCATAGGCTGTCCTCAATTGTGTAAACAGCTCACGAGTATGAACAATAGCAGCTGCATCCTGTCAGTTTTAATATAATTAGGTACAACATCAAAATCTGTCCATCATTAATGATGGAATTTATGCCAGCAATGAACACAACCTATCATTTGCATTGCTACTATCGTGTAGGAGGTTTGTTACTGAAAAAGAACACAGAGAATATTACTGGGTGGTTTTGGAGTCTATTTTCAGAAGCATGCTTTAAAGGAGCACAAGTTCAGCTCATTTAATCATTGTGCACTTCAGGAGAGGATGTGGAAAAGATGTGGGAAGAGAGAAGCTGGACAATCCAGAATAACAGGACAACTTCTTGCTCTTTGTCAAAGCTTCCTTTTAATACAGGTTCTGGAGGGTAATGCTCTGAGGAAGAATGTTACTTGAGAGCAAGAGCAGTGCAGCTGCCAGTCTGGAATGTCCCAGTGCCTAGCAGTGCTGCTGCTCCAGAGCTTTAGAATAAAGAGAGCCCTTAAGCAACTGCTTGCACAGGTATAGGTTTATTCCAGTCTTCTTCCAATGTTCCTGAAACACTGCATGGCTCAGCAGCTCTTCTCAAAACACTGAAAATATGTAAACAAAGTGCTGAGATGACAGTACAGGTTACCTGACTCCAGTCAGGCTTTCTGAGGCCCGAGTGGGGAGAAGTCAGGAAGGTGATTCTGTCATTTGAGAAGAGCAAGCCATTTCTTCTCCAAATACCTAACATATGTTCCCTTCCAGCATGTCCAGTCTATTTCTTTATGTCCTATTCATATTCAACTTCATTTCATTCATTAAAGAATTCTAAAAAATATGATGATGATAAAGATGATGTAGTTAAAACTTGAAATTCCCATAAAGACATGATATATGTGAACACATTGACAGATACACTTTGCACTGAAATACGCTTTCAACAAGTTCTTTGAAAAATAAATGAACCTGGCAAAGGACAGTGCTCTGGTATTCTGCCAGTCAGGAGGTGACACAACTCCCCTATATGAGCCAGGACAATTTACTTATGAACAGATTTGGAAAGGATTTTAGGCAGCCTCCCACTGACTTTAACAGTAATTAGGTTCCTACACACTTGATGAAAAATAACACCTTGGTCCTTCCATACCTGTTTTCCTGAAGTCTGTAAAATACAGGTAATGCTACTGGAAAATGAAAGAACATGATATGGGGTAAGGATAAAAATTAATTTAATGTCTCTAGTTATCACTAGAAGTGCAATTATAATCATTCATATTTTATTCACTAGGTGTTCCTGCACAAGAATACATGACCTGAAAGGAAGCTAAAATAAAACCTAGCAGCACCTAAACCAGTTTTTAACTGCTTAAATTCACAGGCACTACTTTGAATGCATGATAGCCTAAAAATATATCATGAAATCATCGTGTATATACGTCCGAGTTAATAGACATAAATATAACCACAATAATAGTGTTTAGCCAACCTGAACACAGGGCTTCTCTACATTCGAGGCTGGTATGTTTAGTTCAGCAAAGATGGTAATTAATTCTCAGTTACATCAATTGTTATTATGTCAACAGTTTTGTTCATCATGCCTTTTTGCCACTATTAAATTTGGATTGGTTTTAACTGGTCATCTCAAGCTTAGAAAGTCTGCATCTTATTACTTTTCCATCTTTTTCTCCTATTTCTTTTTCTTGGAAAAAATACACTAATAATTTTATCCATTTATGGTTGTATTTTTTGCTAACTTCCAAAGCAAAGCCCTGGAGAATTATTCCTGAATTTGAGGAAAACATATTTCTCAGCATTTTTTTTTTCCAAGTGATTAGAGCAATTGCTCAACTGTAGTTTTATTAAGCTAAATACTCTCCCCCTGCTTTGCTTACACTTCAGAGATGACTTCTGCTATTTGTAACTGCACTTCATGCTCTTCCCAGCAGAGAGGACAGGAATCTGCTGGGAACAACACTGAGAATCCATTTTTATGCTTTCAGTTCATTTATGAAACACAGTTCAACCAATGGCCATGCAAGGTTCACAAAATATATGCATAAAAGCACTTTGCTGAAGGGTTTTTGCAGGAAGACTGTGGTCACAACTATAAAGATGTAAAAGCCTTCTGTAAATTACAATAATTTGCAGTACATTTTATTTTTTATAGACTTTTTGTTTTAGACTAAACCAGGACTTTGGTACAGCAGAAATTTAATCAAAGCAGTAAATAAATAGAAAGTCAAATAGCACAGCATTTATAAAGAAATTCGAGTAGGATAGTTGAAACAGCAAACCAGCAATTCTATGGCAAGGTCACCAAAGGGAAATTATCTCACTCCTTCCATAAGGCTTTCTGGAATGAAACTAAAAAAACCCCCAAAACCTTCTTCTGTTAAATCCTCTGATGACACCTCTTGCAACTTCATAAAGAGTTTTAAGAATAAAACTGTCACAAATGTCACTGTACTTTCATTTAAGCTTCAAATAAAATTGAATTTTGGTTGACTTGTTTGCTTTCTTTTTCTCCTTCCAAAAAATGCAACGGATGTGGTTACCTCTCCTAAAGCAACTACACAGAACCTAAACTACCAGATGCCAGATTATACCAGAATGATCCAAAACTTTCTTTTAATAGAGCATTTAACAGGAATTTTGCTTGACTACTAAAAAGTAGTAGAAAGGAGGAAAAAAAATCAGCTGCAACTTTTAAACACGCTGGCATTTTCACTCACATCTCATCTTTTACTGATTGTGTAGTGCTCTAGAGCACAGTGACTTTAGAGGATAAGTTTCAATATTCCTGAAGAGAAGTGCTGAGCACCTTTGGACATATCCTGTCTCTGATAAAGTCACTGTCTGGCACCTTTCATTCACATCTCTCTAAACTCACACAAAGGTAACCAACACATCCTGACCCAAAGGTGATCTCTGTGTCCAGTGCCAGGAAAGAGTCAGAAGAGTAGAATATGGACTCTAACAGAAGGATCTGATTTATTGGAATAAGTAGAGAGCAGCTTATTTGAAATTCAAAGAAAGTTTGATAAATCTAATGTTTCTGAACAATGCTATGAATTATTACAAGCTATCAGTGAAGTAACACAATTAATACCTTAAACACCTTGTGGGGTCCTTAGCTGTGAGTCACAAGAAATTGTGCCACCTACTGAATTATCACCAGTATCTCCTGAAGCTGTTCAATGTTTTTGGAAACTTCCCAATCCTGCCCATCAATGTGGCCCTTATCAGCTCCTCCTCAGACTGGAGGTGCAGAGTCAGCAGTGATATAGCATGAACCCAGCAGTTCTGGCAAGTTCCTGATTGCCTGGCAAGCTTTTTGTGTAATCTGAAGCTCAAGAACAAAATGCACATGATGAAAAATCTTCTCTGCTTATCAGACTTAGCTTTTGGATTGAGTATCAGTGCTCAGAGTGGTAATGAACAGAGTGCAGAGAGCCAGGGAAGGTCACAGCTGACTCATGCTCAGCAGGAATAGCTGATTTGATAAGCTGTTCCTCTCGCTATGCAGAGCAACAGCAGGGCAGGCATAATGTGCATGAGGAAGGTTAGCATGCTGCACCCGGGTGTTTAAAGGTCCAAATCCACCTAGATATGGACTGAGAGTAATATACCTGGGAGCACGTGAATTGTAAGAGGGGAGCAGTATTATGGCCAAATAGTTAAATGATTTTTCTCCTTCCTCATATATCAAATAGATGGAAGCTATGTTAACATTTTATTCAAGACTTTAGGAAATTATCTGTAAGGCCAAAGCTGCAAAGGGCTGCCCAAACTCCCATTTCACTGCTCAGCTATTACAGCAGGTCTTCACTCTGGTTCAAACGGCTGGTGTAGAGTGTTAACAAGGATTAATAGATGGCACCTGAGATAAATTAAGCCTGACCATCAGACAAGTACCTGCGAGCTCTGTTCTGCATCAGATGCTAACAATTTGTCCAATGCTTTATCCTTGTTAGAATTTGAGTTGCATGATGTTTATTTCATGTGCATTTTTACTCATATGTAATATTTTTCATTTAAACAGTATGGAATGAATAGTATACAGAGTATATTTTCTCAGCTGTTGAAATTTCCCTCTGCTTTCTACTGCAATGCAAAATGGAAAAAAATAGTTTTATTTTTACAGAAATGGCAAAACAAAGTTTGGGATTAATATTAAATGTCTTTTCCCTGGGATTAATATTCTGCTTAATATTCAGTGGTTAAATACATTACAAAATTTAAGCTTTGTGAGCACTACCACAGAGGTCACTCATCTCTAATTATATTCTCAAAGCCAGACATGGACTGAGGAGATACACTGAGATCATTTCCATTATCAAGACAGATTCTGGTGATAAGGAATGCATGCCTTTGGTACAAAGTAAGGCCAAGGGCAGTTCTTCTCTGTTACTGTATGTAGAGCAACTTTGTTGTTAGAAAAAACCCAAACAACAAAACCTTCCATTTTCTCTGCACTTTCTGTAACAAATATTTTAGTTTGGAAATAGTTAAAGTAGCACTGAAAACTAACAGGGAAACCTGCTAGAAGGACTTAGAAGAAAAAAATTCAAAAACAGTGACTGTATCAGACGGCTGATAACAATCACAGTGATTGTGACCAAGCACCAGTTGCCAAAACTGTTTCAGCAGAAGATTCACAACATGAAACATGACTTAGAAGATTTGTAACAAGAAACATTAACGGAAGTGCTGGGTAGTGCTCAGGAATAAAATTTACATTTTGCATCAAACACAAAGACTTGCTTTGTGTGTGTTGTAGGATAAAATACTCCAAAGTTATTCTTCAAAATTTAAAGAACTAATTCAAAGTGCAAACTAATCTAAGAACAGAGTTAAAGTTCATGTCTGACAAAGTGCAGTACTGAGCAATTTCTATAGTTAGAAAAAAACATTCCTGGTATGAAGATACTGTGTGGTGTGAGTTAAGGGTAAATTTCCCAGCTGCAATCACACCCCTCTGTTTAGAAGGGAGATTCCAACTAGCTGGGTGCCATGACTTTTTTATCATAGATTTCCAAGTTCCTGCCCTACAAAGAATACCTGGGTTATCTCTGCTTTTTGTTTTCACTACATAAATAAATATTTAATAGTTACACTGTCAGAAGAGTGACTTGTGCCAGGCTCCAAGGTCCCATTACCATAGGTAAAATGCAGCATTTGCTGTCCTTTAAAGCTTCACCCAGAAAATAGGGTTTCTCCTGTCTCAGAGAGCAGAGTTGATCCTCAACACACAAGCACAGAGCAAGCAGGAACTTGTAGCTGGAGATGGGGAACTACAGGAGGTATAACAAGCCATTGGCGAAAGAAGGAGCTTGGCTTTAACCATGAAACCACAGCCCAGGTCAGCAGGGGCTAAGAAACTGGAAGCTCAATTATGCCCAAACTAATCAGCAGGAATCACAGTGATTATTTTCTGCATGAAGGCATTGACTGGCCCAGGAGATGAGAGATGAGCATAGCTCCCAGTTACTGAGACAGGCAAGAAGCGGGAGTGGCAGGTAAGGTAAGGCTGGCCCACACTATGGAGGAAGGCAGAGCCCCTTCCCTACAGGGAAAGGACAACAGTGAAGGGAGGGGGAAGACTTTCGTGCCCAGAAATATCACTCCAAGGTACGTCTGTTTTTCTCTGTTAAGTGTCAGTCCTTGCACGCTACAGAGCTGAGCTGCAGGAGCAGGACACTGTCCCAGGATACAGCAGTGCCAGGCCCACACCACCCTGCAGGAACACACTTTCTCAATGGGCACTTGCACAAAACACTTTGGGAAAAGCTCCATGACACTTCCTACCCCAGCTTGACATGTAACAGTGACACTACCCAGAAGGCACAAATGTCAACAGCTCTCATAGCCTGGCTGGCACAACATTTAGGTAATAGATTAATGACTCTATGGTACATCCTTTTATAAATCACACTGCACATCTCAAATTCCAGCACCTACCACCACCATAAGTGTTTGCTAATACAGCTGGAAAGGGCTCCTGCACGTTTGTACAACAACACTTTCTGTTCAGCGAGCCACAGCTACCCATCCAAATCACAACAACTGAAACATTACATTAAAGGCTTTCCAGTGAGCATTATTGCTGCCACTTTCCTGGAAACTATATCCCCAGCTCAGCAGGGCAGTTCTTTCTCTGGGCCTACTTAGTCCTTGATTTAAGACTTTCCGTTCTTGGTTGTCTTGGTTGTCTCCAGCTGTCACCTCCCTTGCCACAAGAACAAGCAGTTATTTGACCTGCTGCATATTCCCAAGAAGACAAGTTAGTCTTCACTTCTTCACATTTTTCAAGGAGTATTTCCACTGATTTGACATGCCATTAACATCCCTGCAAATGGCTTAGGCCAGGATCCTCCTCTAAACAGGCCAAACTGTTAAAGCTGTATTATTTGTTTATAATGTTGAAATTTTCTAAATTCACTTTAGAGAGTCCTCTTTTTAAGCTTCCTTTCACCTACGGTTAGAGAACCTCATTCCCCACAGACTTGCAAAGTGACTGATATTATCTTGAGGCAAGTAAGACGATTACATATGTATATTGGAAGTATTGCACGCAGTCAGCATAGGCCATGCTAAGCTTCCCAAACAAAGCTGCTATAATGGACAAGGCCATCAGCAAGTTGTCTCTAATGCCACATGCCTGACAGATTGTTCCCTGTATGTACCCTTTGGAGAAGTTGAGCAACAGAAATGTAAACCTAAGATTAATATTTGAAAGACTGAGGGAATGTTGGAGCTAAGCAGCTGGTCAGAGCACACAGCTGCAGCCATGGAAAACCTGCTCCCCTCTCTGCAAAAGCCCTGCCGCAGCACACGAGACAACTGCATTGAAAGCCCCATCCCAGTTGCTTCCAGCTCTGCAGGGATCCTGCGGATGATCTGGCTGGGCAGTGCCCACACGGCCCATTTGCAGGGTTTTACACAGCTGGAGCTGAGGAGCTTTGCTGTGGTCACCCTCAAAGCTGCACAATGACAGGAAGTGCCTCCTTTCATCACCAGACCAGACAGAGCTCAGCCTTTGCAGTCTGTGGTGGGAGCATCCTTCCCTGAGTGCTGTGCAAAGACTTTCAGATAAACAGGTGCTGGCTCTGTCAGTGAGATCCTCTATTTTATCTCAGGGCTGAATCCCAGCTAGAACAAGCACTAGGCCTACGTTAACAACTAGTTTTGTTTTCAAGAAGCGACAAACCCAGCGAGGAGGACAAGAACAGGGCAGACTCTTCACAGATGTTATTTAAGAACATTTGTTTTGTAAGTGACATCTGCTGCCAGAATGATAATAAATGAATCCTTTAACCTACCTCTACCTGTCAGTAACTAACAGCTTGTTGCAAACAGTGAGCTAATAAAAGGCATCTACAGGTTCTAAGGGCACCAGTCAGCACTGGAAAAGATCAGTCACTGCAATCTGTGCAGCATGTTAACTTCCTTCTAGCAAAGCCAAATACCGTTTGTCACTGGTCCTTATCAGTAGTTACTGCTCAGAGCTATAGAGCCATGATGACCCAAGTTGATCCTGCACATTTAACACACAAAACCTGAAAGTGAAAATACACTAAGACAGTGTGACATTATACATGCAGCCAGAAGAGGAGGAGGGCTGCTGTGACCACACAAGCCTTGACCAGCCTCTCAGACTGATTCAAGCAGCAACTGCCAGCCTTTGCCAGATTGTTTCAACTACACTTCTCCATTCAAAATCCCCAGTATCCATCAGCTTGGAGAGAGATATTCATCATCTCAAAAGATTCCCAAAACCAGTTCAGAAACCAAAGTAAAAATAAACTACTCAGTCTCCAGTTCCTCATTTTAGTAGTTTGACTGTTTAACCTAGGGCCTCCTAAGTTAAAAACCACACCTTTTACACCCTGCATACACACTGACTTTCTTTACTGCTTGCTGTTGTCAGGTTTTCACTGTCAGACTGATACTCTCAGTACTAGGCAATACTTAAAAAGTAAGCAGTTACAGAAAATTTAATAGTTGAGGCCTTCCTAAGAGGGAAGGGAATGGAAAACAAACAAACAAACCTCAACCCCTCTCCCCTTAAAAGAAGTCTTCTCAATAACTCTGAAGATGAAGTAGTTGACAGTGAAAACATAAGATTTGACAGAAACACAGCTTCAACTGAAGTGTTTTGATGGAACTCAATTACTGGTCCTTGAAACAGGGTGATGGTACATACACAGCCATTTATCAAAACCAACTGCCAGACATTGGGAAAGAAGCCAAACTGTGTATAGCCCTAATTTAGCTATTTGCCTACTAAAAAGAAAAACATTAGAGGGTTGTACACCGAATGGACAACAGACATCCTCACCCAGAGCATTGTCTGTTACTCAGTGACTGGGGGAGCCCTGTGGTATTCAGCTCACAAACCCAGCAGTGTTTAAGCAGGTGCTCATGGCTAAGCATGGTAACAGTTGGTAATTATACCTATAATTAATACCTGCAGATAAGCCTTTATACATTAAAAGCTATATACAAGCATTATCCAGTCCAGCTGTAGATTTGAGAGGTAAAGCCTTTCAGGAATACATGCACCTTTTTTTTTGCAGGCACATATGAACCTGTGATGTCAGTGCTTGGAGCCAGCTGAAAACAACAGTGCTGTGGAGTGCTGCTCAAAACAACAGGACAAGTGCTGTGTCTGTGGTGACAGCACCACGGGTTCCTGGTTCCCAGCTGGCTCTGAGAACGGGCAGGTGAACTCAAGTCTAAAGCACGGACACAGGTGACACCTATCTACAAAAGACATTGTAAACATACCTTTTGTTGTCCTAGTTGCAAGAAAAGAAACAGGAAAAATAGTTAGCACATTTAATCTAAAGAAACAAACCCAAAAAACCATAAAAAACCCATCCAAAGTGCAGTCTCTGTCAAGGTGTGTGTTGTTATTGTTGTATATTGTAACTGATTTAGGCTATCACGCAGAAAGAAGTAGCAAATATCCCCATGTGTCACCTTTTAGAATCATGTGGTGTCATAGCACGACCTTACCTTCCCAGCTCTTCCCCAATTTCATAAACATCCTCCACCTTCTGTTGCTTGAAGAAAGCCATACTTGGTCTTTCATTGATGCTCAAGGATGATGCAACTAGAATATTAATGAAGAATGACATTCATTACCATCTTCCAAGAGCTAAGTGTCAGTAACACACACGTGTGGTATGGGCACTTTGGATCCATTGCAACTCATTCATGGCCAAAGTTACCACTGATCAATCAGAATAACTAATTCAGCAGTCTCAGCCAAATAGTGAGGGTTCAAATCTGGAAAGAGATGAGCACCTTTAAGTGAAGGGGATTCTTGGCCCCACTGACATACCCAAGCACATACTTAACCAGAACACAGCACAAAACACAAATGCGATGAAAGGAAAGCAATTAATTAATAATTTGACAAAGTTCTGGACAACAAAGCCTCCACAACACACTAAAGAGAGCCAGCATGAGAATTAACATTACAGACTCCCTCAATAAGGTGTCAGCAGACAGATCCTGAGCCAGGGGGACCACGAGGCAGAGCTTCCTTTTTCTCAGGTCAGGCAGTGCTCCTGAAGCACACAGGCAGGACAGCACACAGATATGGTGCTGGAAAAAGGCATTGTGATTCCATCTCCAGAGCTTTCAGCACATCTTCCATCACACACAGCAGATGTTTCAAATGCAAAGAACACCAGCAGCATCCGTTGCAGGTATTACTCTAACTGTGCAATTTGTTTCCTACACACAATCTTTTAAGCTGATAAGCTCTGTGAACCCTGGAAATACAAGCCTCACACTGGCGCATTGGAGCATCCGAGCATTATGCTGGGCTGCTTCTGGATGAGAAGATGAGAAATCACGTTATTCCTTGGGATACACCTCCACAGCAATGTTATGTTATAACAGAATAGATTTGAACAGACTAATCAGCCAGTCAGGTTATGACCTAGTTGATGCTCCCTGTGGAGATGAACACTGGCATTATGCCCAATGGCCCAAATATCCACTGTTTAGATCAGAACATGTAAAATAGCTGCAAGGCCTCTAGCACCACTATAAAATCTAACTACACTGGGACATATACATCTACATCTATACACTTACATCTCTACACTCAACAGCGTATCTGTGCTTGTCAATGCAATGTGCTTTGCTTTATGAATCGCAGATGCTGCTTGCTTCAGATGCGCTGGGGACTTCAAAGTTCTGTATCTCTATACAGCTCCTGCATATCTTTAAATAGCAGTCATTGGCACCTGACTGGGGCATATTGTAAAGCATATTTCATGAGCAAACAAAGCTCTATTTTGATCCTTTAGAAGTAAGTTCAATTAAGTGTTGCAAGAAGATTCAGCTGCTTTGATAGATCAGCAGACCCATAAAACAGGACTAAGCACCAAAGAGCAATTGCAGTATTCCTGTCAAACTGAAATGCACACAAATTGAAGATTTTTCTCCAATAAAAGCAGGTATTGTAAGCAGAAAATACATTGTAAAAATCTAACAATTTCTCAAAACGCACCCAAGCTTTTGTCATTCACTCACCTCAGAAAAAAGACTGGTTGCTTTGTTTGCCCCACCCTTTTTACAAACCACTGGCTTCTAATACATGGGTGGCATGTTGAGTATCAACTCCTTTCCAAATATGCTCCTTCTATTACTTCAAAGGAACAGAAAGTCACTTAGCGCTTCTACATAAATATACGAATATTTAGTTGATGTTAGCAAAACCTACACATTTAGGAGAAAAATTATTTGATTGCTTTATGTCAAGCAGAAGGGCTACTACATCAATGCTTACAGCCACAGCTTCACCATTGTCAGATGAGAAGTGTTTCAGTTATACATCAGAACTGTGACCTGCACTCTCTGAAGGGTGTTTATCCGCACACCTCTGCGGTGACAGGCATGGTGTGGTGTGACATGACTGACATGCAGCTGGCACGTGACCCAAACACACCAGCTTCTGCCACATGTCAGAAGTGACCATTTCACGACACTCGCAGGTGCCTCAGTGGAGGAGAGGGAGGTGCAAGGCATCCCTCACAGTGGCTTTCATGCTCTCAAGAGCAGCATTGCTGGAGGTCTGCACTGCACACGGGATGGCTCAAAGGCTCTGAGGCTGCTGCATTTCTATTACCAAACCTGATCAAACCCCAGTTTCAAAGCTCTGCAACGGAGACAAACGGTCTCCTGTGTAACAGTACTTCAGCAATGATCTCTCTCACCCAGCTACCCAAGGCAAATGAGAGAAACCACATAGGTTGTGACACTGAAGCCCAGGATAACCACCACACTATTAAAATACACTGTAGAAACCAACACTTGCATTGGTGAGCATGATGCACTGCAATGAAGATTATTTTTTTTCCCTACTTTCTATCCTGGCTTTGTCTATATTTTCATAGTTTTTCAAGGTGAAGCCAGGTGAACTGTTCAGTTACTCTGTTGCTCAATAATTTCCTTCCCAAAACCATGCCCATGCCTGGGACAAAAATGTCTATTTTTCTCCTCAATGAAAATAAGAAACTCAAATTTCACTTTGTAAGCAAATTACTGTATTGTTCAAGCAACCTTTCATAATCTCACCGAAAGATCACTGACCACTATTGCTCAGAGCTTGAAACCACAGTCAATAAATGCTTTAGTCATATTTACAAGAATGAGGACATCTCTGAGCTATTTGCTCCTTACTAAGTTTATATAATATTGCTTGCAATTGTTCAAAGCAGAGTTTTCTGAAGTGTTGGTTGAGTTCAGCCCTCACAGACTTCAAAAATGCAAACAGAGGACAAAGCCAAGCCTTGCTGAAAACCCCAAACCTTTCGCTCACCCTGAATTGCAAGATTACATTCTGAGCACATGCAAAAGTCAAGCACAGGAAAATGCCCAGGTAATAAGAGGTGCTGCTGAGACTTGCCCAAAGATTGTAAATCTCTCAAGCTGACTACTCCCTTAATCAGAATCCAAGGTACATGGTTATAAACAACATTAATGCAAACACACCTAAAAAGTCTTTGTTTTAAGAAAGAGTTCATTGCCATTCAGAAGAGCAAGTTAAAAAGATTGCTTTGAGAGTGGGGAACCCACCCGAAATGCCTCTGTGAACACAGTCATTTAAAGTTTGATTGACAAGTTCACTCATCTCTGAGCATCCTCCAAAGAACACAGCTGATTCTGCAGGTGCATAGAATCCTTGCAAAAACAACCAGGAAATTCTCATCCCTTCTGCTGATCTCTTAACTTACACCCATTTCTGCAAAGGTCAAACCAGTAAGTTAAATCTCCCACGAAGGACCCATTCAAGCCCAGAGCCTTGCTTTTGACAGCTGAAGACAAAACTGTTGCACAGTGTTCAGACCCCCAGTTGTACCTCTGATGCGTTGGTGTTTCCCATGTCTATCACTTCATGTTATCCTATCCTGCCTTCCACAGATATCTCTCACTGGCTTTCACCCAACAGTCACACTTAGCAAATGCCCAAAATAGATCATACACTTGATGACCCAAAGCAATTGTCATTGGCACAGCACAATGGGGTAAGCCAACAAAAGATAACCTTCACACACTTAAAGTTAATCTGCCATTCACAAGCATGAATGTTACCCTTCTCAGATATTATACCCTGATCTTAGGAAACTAAGGTGATTTCCCTTCCAAAGATTTCTTACACTACAAGGTTTTTGTTGGACTCCATTTACAAGTACAGAGCACAAGTATATCAAAGCAGGAATGAGAGCCTTAATTTTTTTTTCCCTAGTCAGGTGGTGATTTTTCTTATGGTGGCCAGTGAAGGCAGACAGAATTAGAGATGGACGGACATTCATCTTGAGATTGATCAGACAAAAAAGTTGTTCAGGATCTGAGCAAAGAGCAACAACCAACTTTTTTTTCTGATACACACCTTATGCTAACACTTCAGGGGCATTGTGCCCAAACAATACCACAATCTGGTGAGTCAGGGCCATTCCCATCACTTAGGATCTGCACCAGAATTCATTAAACCCAGGGCAATGAAGGTATCTGCTTCAGTGAGTTTTGAATCAGACCAGGGCTTAATTCCTCCTTGGCAAGTTCAGCAGAGGACATGAGCTTCTGTGTCCTTCTACAGAACATGCCCTGTCTATTCCTCAGCCATCCCACATTGGGGCTGCCTCTCCTCTACTCGTCTCTTTGCTCTGGGATTCCTCACAGTGAGCATTTTCATATGAAGGCCAGCTTCTACTCAGCATTTACATTACTGTGTTTCCATAATGATACTCCATAGTATAGTATATGTTTAGTATAAGAATGTAATACTTCACCTTTTACTGCTGTATCCAACTCTCCTTTACACAGGCCAAATACCACAAGGTGGCAAAGCACTGCTTATCCTGTGTGAATGATCTTCTTACAGACATGTAATAAAACTGTAGCAAACCCAGAAATAGAATACAGGCCTCTGAGATGGCAGTTTCAGGCACCAGAAACATGTCCTGCCTCATCTCTTCACAGTCCTAAACTCTGCCCTACCATAAAATAGGATCATACTTACCCTAAGAAATCAGTTTCCCATTGTGCTCTAAGGCATCCATTTAAACATATATACTTTACATCAGTACAATCCCTGGATACAGAGATTCTTATTGCAGTACAGAAGTGCCTTTTTAGTGCAGCTTGTTCCGTGTGTAAAGGACATCAACCTACAGAAACCCACTCTTCTGTAGAGAGTGACAGAACCTGCCTCAAGAGGAGCAGAAGAAAGTAAGTTCTATTTCTCTCCTCTAATGAAGTTTTCCCTGCACAGGTATGTTATTAGCTGGTCATTACCAAATTATGTGACAATGAGTGACTGGTTTATACATGTCAAACCATGATAAACATCCACCCACCAGTGAACGAGAGCAGAATACAGAAAACAGAGGTGAGAACAAAACCGTTGGAGCATTTCCCTTGCCAACAGCGTTGCATTTCTTTTCCTTAGGGTATCTTCTAAGGAAACTGGTTTCAAGTGACTGAGGCAACAGCTGAATAATCTGACTTTCTCAGGTACACCTGACATGAGCTGAATCACTAAACCCTTTACCAAACTCAGAAACATTCCCTGTGGCATGCTTTTATATTGCAAAACATTAGTTACACTAAACCAAAATCCCAAACCCGTTAGAATAGACCAAAGTAAAAAATTCCCTTATGGACTGTTTTATAATACTGAAAAATTACCAAAACCAATTTAGAATCAAAACCTGACTGTTTTAAATTAATGGTGTGGGGGAAAAAAACAAAACAAAACAAAAAAACAAACCCACTAAACAAATTACAGTTATATTGTCTTTTAGTTCTGGTGTTTTATGCTAAACCTAAACAGATTTTTATAAGCATTAAAGTATTTTCTTCTTTCACTTTCATTCCTTTTTTCACCTTTCTTTCTTTCTCTTTTCTTTTTTCCCCACAAAAGACTACACAATTCCAACAGCAAAAAAAAAAAAAAAAAAAAAAAAAAAAAAAAAAACCAAACAACCCAAGTGGGTTTTGCCCTCTGCCTTCAAATAAGCGTAGCTCAGTTAAAAGTTCTATTAATTTCAGCAAACCTTATTTTCACTGAAACATTTCCCTGTCAGAAAACAACAGTAGCCTAGAAATTTTTCTGCCAGGAAATTGAGGCAGCTATTACTACCTGTGTGTTTATAAAAAACACAAAACACACCCAGCATCTGAGCAATTCAGTCCCATTATAGAATCACTGCTCCTGCCACTGACTCTCAAGGGCTCCCTTCCTGACCTCCCAAATTTACCCTGCAGTAATTACATGTGTGGCAAATGACCCAAGACTGTATTTCCAAGCCTCCACTTCAAGCACACGTACCAACCACATTGGCTTTGCAGCTAATTCCAGCTCCCAGCCAAGGCCAGGAATCCCAAAGCCTGGCGTGCCTTAACGATGAGCTGGGTGGGAACACAGCCTGGACACTCAGGGCACAGGGGAAGCCCACTATGCCAGGCACGCTGGCACAGCACGGGCAGAGCCCTGCTCCCCGTCCCTGAGGCGCCTTCAAGGATTACTGCTGCACATAACACACATCACTGCCCCAAAGTCAAGGGAGATCTCAACTCTGGGATCTATGTTTCTTGCACAAGCAATTGAAAGGCACAGAAAAGTCCGAAACCAACTAATGTTTCAGAAAAGGGTCAGAGTTGAGCTTTTCCCTCACGAGTTAAGCAGGTGAGCTCTGTGATTTCGGTCCTTTTGCAGCTGATGACTGATCAGCCAAAGCAAGAGCAATCGCCACACATTTTCACCCTCTAGCTCGTATCTGCCTTCTTGACTGTCCTCTACAAAGATGCAAGCCAGGCCAAACCAGTCCCCTCCACCGGGCTGTGTTGCTCCAAGACCCCTGGCTCACTGGCCAGAGGAACAGGTGTACAGAAACCCAAGAGAAGCTCCTTGAGGGAAAAGGCAGGAGAGAATTTACGGAATAAACACGATGGAAGTTGCACAGCACTTGCTGAATAGTATCAGCAAGTTGAGCATGAACCCCGGACTAACCATCCCCGCCGATGGCCTTGGACAGAACAGCGCCAGACCGAGAGGCGTGCAACACCAACAGGGGCACTTCTGGAAGTGCATTCCCCGGCCCCCGAGGGACCTGCTCGGGGATAAAGGACAGCTGCTCGCGGCGGGGGTGCTGCGGGGAGCTGCCTTTCCCCCCGGCTGCGGGCACTCACAGAGCCAGCGCAGACACCGTGAAGCGGCCGAGGATCCGAACCCCCGCCAGCGGGACCCGCCGCCAGCCCCGGAGCTGCCCGGCCAGAGGGGCTGCACGGCCGCGACACCGCAGCCCCTGAAGCGCGGCACAGGCGGGACACGGAGCGGGAGTGCCGTGAGGGCGGCTCAGAGTAAGGGACGGACTCCGAGGGACATGGAGAGGGGAACCTGCGGAGGCACCGCCGGCTGAGGGGGAAGCGCCCACTTACCGCGTCTGCCGGGCTCCCTGTGCGCGCAGGGTCGGGCCGAGCGGAGGAACCACGGGGCCCAGCCTGCCGCCCGCCCCGGGCCCGGAGGGAGGGCTGAGGGAGGGGCCCGGCTCCGCGCTCCGCCCAGGGCAGACCCGTGAGGAGAGGGCTGGCCGCAGGGCACCGGGACGATCGGGACGATCGCCCCGACCGCAGCAATGCCGTCTGGATGGGAGTGTGGGGGCCGATGCAGCCTCCAGGGCACCCAGCACCACCCTGACTGTGCCAGCCCTGCACTGCCCCTGATGGGATGCAGACAGCTCATGCTGGGCCAGTCCAAAGCCTTCCAGACCGACACAGCTCACCCAGGCTGACTGGGGAACAACTCAGATGTAGAATCCGATTTCCTTGCTTTAGTAGATAGAGGATATGTGAAAGCAATACCAAGAAAATAAGGCTGAGGAGGCAAATACAGTGCAGAGGCACTTAAGTTGCATAAGCCTTGTTCTACATGCTATACAAGCCAAAACACAAGCCTAAATTGGTTACTTCGTGGTCTGAAAATCACCATTATCCAGTGAAATTGCCCATTTTTCAAGAGACCACTGGGACCAAGAAGAGCGCAGGTTCCCAGACCTCACTGTGCAGCTCAAGGTGCATTAACATGCACTACTAGAACAAACCTCTGCCATCCTGCTTCCCAAGCTGCCCTAGCCCAAGTGTTGGCTTCCAACAATGACATCCTTCATCTGTTCACTCTCCTATCATAAAGACATCCCCGAAACCTGTAAAACTAGATTTTCTCCCCCTTTATTTGGCAGACAGTAATTGCAGTAAACACTCTTAGGTCTCCTTGCATTTCTTCGGGGCAAGTTAATATCCATCATTTGCTAATGAGAAATGATGTGGGATTGTTCACACCTTCAAAATAAAATACAAGTGCCAGGTTGCCTTCACTTCCAATCCTCCATGTGATTAAGGTAACACAGAGCTAATGGCAAATGATCATACATAAGTAGGATGTTTTCCTTTGCCACAAGGTGTGAAGATAGATAAATATAAGAGTGATTTTATTCTAGGCAAGTGCCTAAAGGCAGTGCTTTTTATTATCACAGTTAAAAAGAAACTTGGCTTGTTCCAAGTCAAGAGGACTGAACCATGCCCCCGATTGCCCGCCCTGGGAGTGGTGTTCACAGCCTACGAGTTCCACCCAGCTCTCCCAACTCCAAAAGGAAAATGCATCTGATACTACACAGGGTGGAGAACAGGAAGTGGGAGCAATAGTAAAGGTTTCAAAGGGCAGTGGAAAGCATTCAGAACTCTCTCAAAGGGAAATAAAGATATTTAATTTCTCACCTTTAGTCATACAACGGGATGTGATCATGTGGAAGTCACAACAATCATACTACAAAATTCTCAGAGCAAAGGGCACTTGAGGAAGGCCACTGCTTTTGTTTGCTCCTAGCTGCAAGGAAGGGAACAAAACACCCTGAGAGGCTACCACTGCTTCTCAAACTGGGGCAAACTCTTCCCTAGACCCCAAATAACCTCAGTTTGAATGAAGGTTTCCAAGGGCAGCAAGGGTAGATTGAATCCCAATTCTGGTGTCATGTCCATAGGGTTTGCAAGCCCAAATACAGATTCTACCCAAGTAGGATGTTGCTCTTGCATGGTTCTGTAGTTATCCACCCTTAAAACACTAACTCAAGACTTCTTTCTAACACCTTTGGATGAAGGTAAAAGATTTTATGTGCATACAGGACAAGAACAGAAAGGAAAACTCAAACCTGACCAGTGTTTCAAGTAGGCAGCACCAGTAAATGCTGCAGCCATGCGTTTGCCACCCTCCTTTAGAAGTGACAATGTAGGAAACCCATACCTTATGTTCCAAAGGGGGAGTTCCAGGATTAAATACCAGAAAAACACCACCTGCATTTCTTAAAACAGGCAGATAGCTTATTCCACAGTTTAATCACCGATCACAGTACCTGAAGACATCATTGATTCCATTCATCAGCTCAAACCTGACATCTTAGGGGCAACTCACTGCAAAACCTAACTGGTGTGTACACACCAAAGGTACATTGCATTTGAGAGACACAGGCAGCATACAGCTGCTCAAGACTCGTGGAATCTTAGTTGGCCAAAGTCACCTTAGTTTACCAGGCACATCCTAGTATTGAATGTGTTAATTAGTGGATATATATATTTTTAATAGCCGTGGTTTTTAAAATCACATTCAGTATATAGTCCTGAGTTTTGCTTAGTCTCATGCTCTGAAAAGCTGGCACTACAGGTGGGCATCTGTGAGCTGTAGACAAGTGTGGCTTACACAGCAGACCATCATGGAAAATACCACTCCGCTAACTTCTGATTGAACCTTTTACCTTCTTTTCCAGGGGGGAAGTTTCCAAGGCAGAGCACGCCCTTCCTCTGCATTATCTGAGGGAACATACTTCATGTGTGGGAATTCCTAAAGCTTCAGCACTACATGGATTCTGCTTTCTGTTGAGTTCAAGGAGCTGCAGATAAGGAAGCTATGTTTAGCACTTCTGAAAATCCCAGAGAAGGAACACCTGATACTTTGTAATACCAGCAGATTCAGTGTGTTCTCTGCATCTCTGAGGCACCCAGAGCACAGTGAGACTCTGCAGGTATTTGGTCTCAGTTCAGAGTAGGCCAGCTGTGTTTATCCTAAGTTATGCATTTCTTAGGAACCAGGTTTTTAAACATACATCAGCCACACTCACATCCTTATTGCAATCCCACTGAGAGCAGATGCTTCAAGCTTAGTCCTAAGGAGCAAATGGGAGTCTCAGCTGCTCTTTACAGGCCCCAGCAGCTGCTTAGGGCAACACAACCTACTCAAGCTAAACATGCCAAGTATCCAAGTGAGGACATTGCTCCCCATACACTCTCTTCCCAGAATTTTCTGTTTATTTCTCTGACTTAAAATTTTCAGTATACAGGACAGGAGGTCTTTAGGCCATAGTCATGTTCTGCCCCAACTGCTGATCTCTATACTGTTTTGCAACCCCTTTGAACAGATTTCCAGCTGTGCCAATATGTACTCCTCTAACAGCTTGCCATTCTGTAGCAGAGCCAGAAGACAAGAACTGTGCACTATTCACCTCTGCTATGAAATATATGCTTGGATATGCAATTACAGTCCTGCCCTAACTCTTACTTTTTCCTCCCTTACAAACATTTAGCTATTAAGTTACATAGCTGAAGTAGGTTAGGTACTTCAAGCCTCTTTAAGGGAATCAAGCAATTCCAAAATGCAAAATTCATATCTGAAAGACAGATATGAGACTTGATCTCCAAATTAATTGAGTACTAGGTTAAATTTCAAAAACATCTGAAATTATTTATTTGACTACAAAAGACTGTGGCAGAACATCAGTACCAAGCCTCCTAAAGAAGCTTTTTGGGTGCCAGGAGCTATCATACAAATATGTTTCCCAGAAAGTGTGTGAACTCAGAAAATTCCGCTGAACACTCACACAAATTTTATCTCCCCTCCCCTCCCCTCTTCTCCCAAGAAACTTAAGGACACCAATCACAAGTTTACCCAGTCAGCATCACCTGCATGCAACATGTCTATGGTTCACGTCTTCATGCTTCAAAGCCAAATTTACATGTATGTTCCTTTATAGAGATTCTCTCAGACCTCATTATCAGACAAAAGTACAAGCTCTACAACTGGCTTGTTCTGATGGCACCTGCAGATATTTCCATCTGTTACGGGGGAAAAAAAAAAAAAAGAACCAGAGCAATCTATAAAGTAATAAACAATTTATTTTTTCTTTACATCAATACTTACGAAGATAACATCACTTACGTTTGTGATTCAAATTTTGTGTACCGCATATTGCTGATTTTTAACATGGCACTTAAGGGAACAATCACTTAAACAGCTACACAATTTCATTAAATTAAACAATTTGCCATTTCTCAGTTATGTGATCAAACATACAACTCTGTCAAATTTAAGATCATTCATTCATTTCTGATGTCATATAAGAAAGAAAAAAAATCTTTCCCTTTCTGCTGAAATATCTTACCATACTTACAAAGACTGAAGGGAAGGGAAGAAGCTCTCACAGAAGACACCTAAAGGGCAACAGAAAAATCCTTTTTGATTACATAGCTGGTAAAAAGAATAACACTGGATGATAACACTACCTGTACACATGTACAGGTCAAGCTGAAATACTGTGCAGTTCTAATAACTAAAGGTGTAGTGCACCAATTTTTTGCCTATTTAACAGAAGATAATAGACCCTTTTAAACAACTAATGAGAAGTTTCACTGGGAAGCCATGTACACATGTATGAAGATGGAGGAATATTCTGCAAGATGCAACTTAGTGGTCTGGATTACATCACATATTCTGGGAACCATGCATGAGGAACTCTTTGCATGTTATGTGGAAGGCCTTGAAGTTAAAATATTGTCTTGGCAGTCGTTATTTGCATGAACAGGTCAATTGCCCACTACCTGGCTGGCATGAATGGTAAACCTCACGCACCGCTTCAGAAGTTCACACACAAACACAAACTCTTGGTCTCCATGCAGTTCAGCTTTGGCAGGCCACTGAGGCACACTGTATTTTGGCCTGGTTTCACCAGGTTTAAATACTGCTTGTGTTTCCTGCATGTCCCCAATGAGTTACTACTTTCCAAGGTTACCAGATTAAGCACCACTAGAAAACTAAGTCACCCAAAGACATTTGCAACAGCAGCAAGGCAAACTTCCCTGATGTTACTTCCTGCTATATGCATCTTATTTTTGTTCCATGGAGACTTCTAGTGGCCAGAGGTGAGAAGCCTCTGCAATTTTTTGACCTTTTAACTCATCACTAAATCAGTAACAAGGCTTAACAAAATGAAGCCAACAGCTTGTTGGGAACTTGAGCGTAACGGCATCAACTCATTTCATATTTGCAAGCTGACAAAATACCCAGAGACAACACAACTTCCACAGGGTTCCTAACATTCATGGATTACAGTCACACTGTGGCAGAAGAAAGAGCTACTTAGTTTTACTGTACAACCGGTAACAACTTAATAGAATGAAACACAGCAACATATGCACACACAAACTGAACTGTCAGCACAACTCTGACAAAAATGGTCCTGTAATGTTGCAGGTCGTGTTTTGTCAGCTAAAGAACTTCCTGAACAGTTGCCTTAAAGTTAGTTTTAACTTCACAACCCAAAGACTTCAATGGAATCAGTCTGAAAACATCTCCTGAAGTCATAGGACTAGGTCATAGTAAAGACTCAAAGCCAAAGAATAACAGATTGTAGGAATAGGGTAGGTACAAACATCTGAATTCTTCACCTTACTATTTCAACTCTGGTCACCGAAGGGAAGATCTTCACCTTAAAAAAAAAATCATTTAACACTTGAAAAAAAAGATTAAAACAAACATACAAACAAAAAGCCTACATGACAGATTTAGAGACCAGCTCTTTCAAAACCAATACAGCATAACTAGAAAATTAGAAAACCTGGTCCCATTTTTGTATTCAAATACTGATTGTAAGTAGAAAAAGAATACAGTACATGCAATAATATCAAAACCCTGCCCTCCAGTACACAACCAAGAGTAACTAGGGAATTAGGAAAAAACCCCAACTACTGCTTGCAATAGACAAGGTAGGGGACATTTTAGAAGACTAATAACATATAAATCAAGATGATCACACCATCAGTCCCTTAAGGGCAAGGATTTGCTGGCTAAGTAAAAATTATGTGTCATACAGGAAGCAAAAATTTTATATCAAAAGTAGTCCTCTAAGTTACAACTTCACCTCTGATTAAATAGTTCCCTTCCATATAAACTAACTTATAATATGCTTACTTGGAGAAAGCTACAACTACATCACCTAAAATAAAATTTAAAAAAAAGTGCTGTGAAACAGAAGCAGGATTTCTCTCTGCACACACTTAAGTTGACTAAAATGATTACACGATTATACCAAATAAAGTACTACTACTTCTAGAAAACCAAAACAAAACACATAAAATACAAGCTTGATGAATTTGACTCTTCTCAATGCCTAGTTTTGGTTTTTTGCTAATTAATTGCTTCCCCAGAGCTCAGTGATTTGCTGCCTAGTATTTGAATACTAGTTTTATCATGACACATTATAGTCAATCCAATATTCTGAAGATCCAACAGTTCAAGAAAAAACATTGCAAAAGTCCAGAGAATAGCCAGCAAAAAAGAAACCCTCCTTCTCCCCAGAACCATTTATGAACACTGCTGGTCACCAAATGAGAGAGAATGGCCCCCAGTCACACTTCCATAGCAGAAACACTACAGCTCAACAGTCCAGATGTTGTTCCTTACCCCTAGCCTGCAGGATGTGCATCCAACACTCACAGTAAAGCTGAGCACATTGAGAGAATATTGCATTTTTCTGTTGAAAAAGGATCTTCAGTTCCCATGTGCATGTTGTGACCTTTGATTGATAGGCGCCTTTGATTGATAGGTAAATATTTGTTTTATGAACCCTGTCACTACCACTACCATACAACAGTTCTACAATCATGCAGAAAGAATGCTGTGTTCCTTCTTAAACAACAAGACTTCACCTTAGGTCCTAAAGAGGAAGAAGCATTACAAGAAAAGAAAAAAAAAAAACAACAAAAAAAAACCCAACCAAAAACCCCACAGAAACAAAAAACCATAACAAAAAAACCTTCAACAGATACACAAAAAATTAGCCACTAGAGCATGGTACTCCTGTGACAAGCTCCATTCTTCCATAATATCTGGAGTTTGGTTATGACCTTTTTGAACCATTGCAATCAAAAAAGTGAATACAAATAATTGACTAAACAGAGTTTGATTTATAAAGCTGTTCACATTAATGAAAATCTTTATCAACACAGCTGCCCTGAAAAGTAGAAATGATGTTTGCTACCACTGTTTCAGTACACAACAGTCAGAGACAAAAATAGGTACTTATTTTACCTTTACTTTAGAGTACATATATTCAAGTGTTCTGTTTGGTGATCCACTGCATGACACTTCAGGGAAAGACAAAGGAATGTGAAAGTTCTTCCTGGGCTTCATCCCATGCTTTTCTGCTTAGTGACCTCAAGAATGGCTAGACTGAGCCAACCTGAATCCAAGAAATATGATGTCCTCTCACACTGAGCCTGCACTACAAAAAACATGATTACATCAAAAAACCCCTAAACTCAGAATGGCAATGAATGTAACAGAGCATGGACTTTTCTTATTGTTTCACATCCAGGTATTAATGGTGCACTATGGGAAAACAACTGTCAATTCAGCTGATTGACTAAACTGAGACAGATATTAAGTGCTCTACAAATGATTCCATGAACATAAATGTAAACAGAAGTGTTTGGCCTCCATACAAAGTGGTATTTCTGAAAGTGCTCGGATTTGGAAATCTGTCCTGCATATTTCCAAAAGCGACTAGTTTACATTCTGTTTGACAGGATTAATAAAGTGTTTTGGAGGTTAACTCACTTTGGTCACGATCCCAAAGAACAGTTTATATTAAGCAGTTTCAGCTATCCTCCTCATCATCACTAATAAGGTCTCTTTTTTCTACACAGGTCTCTCGCTCGCGCAGGAAGTCCTCGCGAATGGCTTCCAGCTCCGTCAGTTCCAGGCGCACTTTCTCCAGGTGATAGGTCCTGCGGTTCCTGATCTGGCGTAAGGGAAAAGGGTTCAGGTCTCCAAAAGCAATAGCAGTCAGTTTCCTGCAAGATTACACAATGTTAGAAGACAATAATTCATATTCGGTGGGGTTTTAAATCAGTTTTAAACTTCATCCATATCGACTTTTATTGTATGTCAGATGTCTCTGGTCTCTTTCACACATATCAGGTCTCAGATGCTATCAGTATTGCAAGAAATTTCTATAAAGCACTCAGGCTTAATGTTATTTCAAGTGATAAAGTGTTATCAAATGCTCAGGAGTTCCCCAAGCCACCTGTAAACTCTGCTATAGAGATCACAGTCTTGACAACACTGAGCAGAAGACATAAGTTGGGTAATTAGAGCTTCCTTGGCTACACTGAATACGTGGTACATCCAGTTACCCATTACAGATTGGAGAACTTCCTCCACAGAACCCACTGAAGCTCCTTCAATCCCAAACCAGTCAGCTCTCCAGTTAACCAAGATAATCTGACCATTAAGAGACCAGATTAGGCCTGGGACAACACAAATGCGGACAAGGATAATAGAGAACATGGACAAGCCAAAGTTTCCAACAGAGAGAATGCTCTGGGATTCTGCTGGCTGGAGCACAGAGATCTCTGGGCCAGTGTCAAGTCAAACTTGTCAAGGCACACAGCAAAGCACCACAGAGGATCCAGTCCCCTTGCAGAGTCATGCTGCATCATACCATCCTGCAGTCCCAGCAAACCCAGCAACTGGTCAGTCTAATCAGTCCAAAAAGAGTTAACTACATCATTACTGCTGATCTACACCCAAAAATCTCTCATTGTTTACTAAGGAAAAAAGGGGAACTGGAATATTTAATTTATTCTATTTGAATTATCAGAAATAAATATTAAGAAAACTTATTTGGACAATTTATTTAAGGCCAGGTTTGTGTTTTTGAGCGATCAAGGAATGATTTCCTGCTATTTCTACACAGAATATATTCCAACAGCTTCTCTACCTGTGCACAACATGCTGTGGATCTGTAGAAAAACCCACCTATGACATCCTGTAACCAGAATATAATTATGTACATGTCCGTAGAGACCTTTCTCTTAGTACAGAGCTTGAACTTAGAAACTCTGTGCAGAATGATTTTTAACCCATTCAGAACATCCATGAATTCTATACAAATAAATATTTCTGAATTTTTCCTCTACAACAGGATGATTTTTTTGTCCGTATCAGGAAAGACCTCATTCTATGTGCTTTTGTACTGCTCAAACGTTGATGCTGTAAAACTTGTACAAGCATGGCAGAATAAGAAACCAGGCAGCTTGAATCCTGTCTTGTCAGTCCTAGCAGGCAAATCCTTATTCCTTAAGGTGGCCCTACACCACTACTTCCACTCTTAAAAACCCCAAAAGGCAGAGACTTAGATCAGCACAGAGCATATTTGTATTGCAAATATCTTTGATGTACTGAATTCTGTCCTCACTTGAACTCCCCATCTCCCAATGATCCCTAATTAGTTCATTTTGTTAACACCAAAATGAGATCTCTTCCAGCAGTATTAGAAGTCTTTAAAATAGGTTATTTCAGCCCCAGAAAGGAGACAGGAGAATCAAGACATCATTTCCATAAGTGAAAAATGAATGGAAAGTCAAATCATCACCTCTGATTAAATATCAAAAATCTTTTCAAATTAGGTAAGAACAAAAAAAATTAATTTTTTTTCTGTCTGCATCAATCCCAGCAATCCCTTTCCAGCACAAGATTCAGTTTCCACTTCTCTCCAGTCAAAACTGAAACACAAGTAAAAACAATAAAGCTCTTGCAGCAGGAGTGAAAGTATATGCCTAAATTTATGTGGAATTTATTACTTTGAAAACAAACATCTCAAATTTCAATACATGATTTTGCTCTAAATTGTAAATTAGTGAGCTTCAAAAGATGTGCAAAACATTTTCAGACATTAAACCAATCCCAATATGACTTTTCTTTTTAAGATTAACCTGCTGCTCTACAGTCTTGAAACCAGGAACCTCAAAACATGAGACCCTAACTTACAAACTGTAAGTCCTATGCAAGGACTGAAGACCAGAAGAGTATCTAGTTTGTATTTATCCTCTGCTTCCACGTATATCTTAAAACCAGCTGGAGCTATGTGGCAGTAGCCTGTGCATTAACCATGCATAAGCTATCTAAGACTTGGGGGACATGGCTCACATTTTTAATGCTTGAGCCAGGATGCATTTTTATTTATCATAAAACATTTTAATAACAAATTACATCTGCAATGCAGAGAGAAACTTCACCTATAGTTGAAGTTCTGACGTGTTGCTACCATGACACAACAGCTAAACAAGGTAATCTCTTTCACACCTAAAAATAACTATTTAAGCCTTCATCACTTCTGATTTATCTCTGCTAGGTGAAAGCGCTCATGGCAAATCCTGGCAGCTGGTTGCATCTCTAATTGCTTTATATCTGAATTAGGACCTAGATGAAAACAACACCAAAGCCACAAGACAGACATCTCCCATGGCCCACTACAGGTCCTTCAATGTCACCCCAGTCTGAGTTACCCACCTGGCATCGAGGATGGTGCGTGTGAAAGAGCGAAGGTACTTGAAAATGGACATTGAATCTTGCAGCTTCAAGATTTCCTCTTCTTTGTATTTAAAAAGGGCCAGGGCAAATCGGAATATTACCTGATAAAAATACATACAATATTTGGTTCTTTGTAAGTACAGAATACACTGAGTCTCATGGTCATCTTTATAAACTCCAAACAAGAGTTCCTCTTGCACAGGCTGCACTTGAGCCCTCAAATCACATCTCCCTTTTAATCTCCCTTCCCTGCACCAGCCTCTATTTCCAAAAGCTGGAAAATGTTTTGAATGGCTATTTATGCATAGTTCCTCCCTTGTTTTTTTCCTACCAGTCATTTTAACTGATAGGAGTTTTGCAAAACAACCTTCCTCCAACCCTCCACTCAGTAACACCACAGTACTTAGTTATCAGGTAACAAATGAACAAACTTAGCCCATTCAGTTCACCTTTGGTCCCTCATAGAGGAAGGAGTCCCAGATTTTGAAAAGGATGTCGCTAACCACGCTGTCCACAAACACCACAAGAAACCAGTTGAAAGTGATAAGAGTATAATCAACTTTATATTGTTCAAAATGAGCATGCAGTCGTGGAAGCTTCTCGCTCATTAAATCCTTGAACACTCGCTGATCAACCTAAAGAGATGACAAATAGGGTGTTATTGTTCCAATTTTCCAGCACATCATTCAAAGCAGAGCTTTTACCAGTCTGTAAGTGCAAGTTTTTCCGGAGGTAACCAGGAAACCTAGGACTGTCTAGCTAACACTTCTAAGCTAGATCCAGCCAAAGCACACACAGCTACCCCACTGCACATTGCCCTCGTCTGCTTCTCAACCCACCCCCGGTCCCACAGGGCTCCTCAAGCACAGGTGGGGCGTTTCTAGTACAGGCCACCAGTGCTTGCAGTGGTGCAGGAGCACGGGAGCAGAGAACATGCTGGGCAAACACTTGGCTGGAGGAGGCAGCCTGTACCAGAGCATCACCGGGAAGCAGGAATGCTACAGTGGCTACTGCCCACAGCACTGCAAATGCATTCTCACCCCAGCCCTCCCACAGAGCCCAGCACCACCATGCCCCCCACCAAATGTGAGGAAAGGAATGATAACACAGCTCAGTGTTGTGAAGCTGTCGATGAGAAGGGGGGTTAAGGACTGCAGCTCGAAGAAGGACACTGAACAACCATCTCAGTGTTAGAGTCCTTGTCTAAACAAGGGCCCCGGTGCCTGGAACCCACCCCTGTCAACCCCACTCCTGTCCCCCTCCCAAAGAGGCCTATCAGACAGTTGCAGAGGAAAGCTTTTGACTGGCTGCAGTTTACAGGACCAGGCTCTATCCTGGCAGAGCACATACCTGTGATCCCAGCAGTGTCTTAGTATAATAATCACGAGGCATGAAAACTTCCACAATTGTTACCAGACACCAAAAAGCATCTTCCTGTTCCAAGTACAGAAGTGCAATTGCTACCAACCTGAAAATGGGTTTATTTGGAGAAAAAGATTATTATAGTACCACAAGCTGTATTAAGAACCATTACAGTAAAGTATTTGTTTCTATTCAGCAGAGATAAATGTATTAACAGCAGAGCACTGAAAAGCAAAACTTAATGAAGTTTAAGATGGGGCAAAGACATGCCTTCTCAGCCACGCCAAGTATTTGTATTCAGCTAAATAAGAAAACAGAGAAAGGCAAAAGTTTGCTATAAGAATTTCTTGAAGTGTTGGTGCTGCCAATTTTAAGAGCTCTCTAAACACAGAGTCTAGTTTAGAAAGGAGATGTTTATTCTAAGTGTATTAAGTGGAGGTTTCCATACTAGTACTACTGCCACCACCACCACCACCTCACCACCTCTACTACGTTACTCATTGCCTCTATTCTACTACTTCTTCAGTGCAATTTCAAATGACAAAGCTGGTCTAAGTTCAAAAGCCTATTCTAGTATATAAAATAGTGCACAAATGGACATCTATAGTATTACATCACAGGGATGAGACAGGGTGTTAGACTAACACAGCTGCTTCAAGTAGCACCTTTTACTACAGATCTCCAAGTAGCACAGCTATTCTGGCAAAGGCCAACTGCGATGAATCAGAATTTTTCTTAGCATTGTAACACAAGAATCCCCTTCAAATTCTGCAATTCTGATTGAAGACATTGGTGGAAAATGCTGAAATTTGTTGCCTTAACAATACAAAAAAACTTCCAAGCATTTTTTCTGCTTGCTTTAAAAGAAGAAAACACCTAAAAAATTCTTGCACAAAAAAGCAACACAATCCCATACAACTGACATGAAGTCAATGTAATACTACATTTAAGTAGCTCATTTCTTATGAGTTAATTCCAGTTCCAGTTTTGATGCCAAGTTGATTTTACAAAATTTTTTATCCAGGTCAACTACTTTTTTCATTGGTTTAAAAAATGTGATAGTTATTTGTTTATTATAAATTATGAGCATAAAACCCATAAGGCAAAATGCTGTTCAAAACCATGTTGCTATAAATGTGATTTGAAAGGCTCACTAAGTGTTTCACTGCATAGTTATTACCCAGGATTAGCAAAATCTTACCTGTTGAGCCCTTGGCAATATCCTATATCAGGATTTCTCCAGGAAAATGCCAGCAGCACATTTCGCAGCTTCTGGATCCCTTCAGATGTTGGAGAGGAGTAATGTTTGTTGTTTGGCAAAGTCCTCAAGAGATCCAACTCAATCTGTTTAGATGCAGGATTTGGTTTTTCCAGAGATTTTTGAAGCAAGGTTTGGAAGTAGCCAGGAACATTGCTGTCCTTGAATTTTTTAACGTGGAGATTGACACACCATTTCCACATTTTGGAACGATGTTCATGCGGAATTCCAGACCGAATAAGGTTCTTCAGTTCCACACAGCGCATCATCTCTCTATTCATTGTGCTTGCAAGATAGTTTTCCCATTTCACTCCTGTGGAGATCTCTCTATTTTCACTGAGTGAAAGTGATCTCAAGTCCAAAGCTCGTGATTTTGCTACTAGTTTCTCCTCATCATCATCCTCTGGGACGGTCTGAAAACCATATATATCATATTCACTGAAATGGAGAGGAAGAAAAAAGGCTTTTAAAATATGTTCAGTGGCTCTGAAGCTCTTGAGTTCCCACCATAGTTACTTCAAAGCCACTCTCCATAGCTCTTAAGTTTTAAGTATTATTAAACATTTTTCTGAAGTATATTCTTCATTTAATGATTACTTGTACAATTCCACATACAAAAGACTTGGTGGCCATGTTCCTGTATATACTACTACACAAATTAAGCAATTTATTTGAGAACATGGTCAAGTTTGAATGTACCCATCTCCTCAGCAGCTCACCTTCAGCAGCCATAGGGCAATACCTTTGTCTAAGTTTAATACTGTATCTCAATTAATGAATAAATTTGTCAGTGAAACTTCCCAGTGTGACCATTCCTGAGACTCCCTGGCAGCCACACGCCCAACAGAGACTGTCACTGCTGGGGCCAAAGCACCCCAAAGGTTCCCGCTCGACTCCTGCACACCCCACACTCACAGCCAGGCCAGGTTTCCTCACCAGTTCCAGCCGAGGCTTCCCTCGGCAGTCTCAGATGTCTCTTTCCATAAAAGAATTTATTCAAGGCGCAGAAACACAGACACAGGCCGAGCTGGTGCCACAAAGCACTGTCAACAAAGGAACCCCAGGGCTTTTATCCCCTCACAGTCCAAGCTTGAAAGTCTCGATCTTCCTCCTGAGTCCTCAGCTCCCACTGTCTCTCCCCTGGCTGGTGCCACCAGGCCTTGTGCCCTTTGTCATGTAAAGAATCAGCAGGTCATGGCCCCTTATCTCTCAGATAAGACCACCCAGAGCTCAATCTGCATCTCCACCTGCACCAGATGTATTCCTCAACAAAATGTATTCATACAGCTAAAAAGATTTCATGACCATTCCATCATTCATGAAGGGAAATACAATAAATAACTCAAACGTGAAAATATTTCCTCACTGTCTGTTTTCTGGCGTTAGAATAGAGCCCACTGGCCAAGACACACATACATTTACTTTAAGAGGACCAAATTACCTGACCAGGTGTGGTTTGAAAAATGCTTGTTCTGGTTGTTCACTAGGTTCTGCTTTCAAGGCATCTTCCAGTAACTGTGTGATGACCTCACGAGCAGGACTTTGATCCTCAGAACAAACAGGAGTTTTCATTTCTTGAAGCAAGATCAAATATTTACTTTCAATCTGGCAGAGTTTGGCTTCCAAGCTGGTATACTGCAGAAAACATATATATATATTATATAAATCTTCAGACACTTACTTTGTACTACACTTCTTTTAAAATCTGGCTCAACGCTATTCTGTTGGTTTATGCTACTTAGAAACCTCTAAGTCAAAACCAGCTTAACTTTCCCATTTTTGTAACACCAGGAAACATAAGGCAGCATAGTAGACCAGATGTTTTCCACCACTTGTATTTTTGCATATGGAAAATCTGAGCAAACCTTAATTATCACTACATTGTATGAAATACCTTAAAAGAACAAAACGGTTGAGTTGTAGCAGCTTCAGTCTGTGCATGTTTGAACAAGCAAAATTTAAGTGGCATATGAGTTAGGTAATAGCACGTAGGAATTGTAAACACACACCTCCGTGCCAAAAACACAGCATTTAAGCCTGGCCATTGAGCGCATGGCTTCCAAAAAAAACAAAAGCAAACCCTACCAAACCTACAGCTACGGGTATCTGGCGTTACTTACACATGTGTGCATTTTCCCTAGCCGCAAGCACTGGAAATCTTCATTACTTACATGCAACATCTCTACACTCAAATTCATCTAGACAAAAACATTCACCATACCACAGTCATCCTGCATGCTCAGGAGAGAGCTCTACTCTGCCCTATCAAATCCTTACACAGCCTGTCACTGACACTTTAAAAAAAAATCATTACAGTCTTAACTCTGAGGAAACAATGTTTTCAGACATACACATGCCTTTGTTCGTAAGTAATCAAAACATACCACCGGGTCACACAATTTAAAAAAAAATTACTTCTTTTAAGAATCCATTCAGAAAGATTGGTCTGTAAGGACTGAGAGGGAATTTTTTTTTAAACTGTCATATTTAATACATTTAAGTTGTTCCAGTTCCTAGGTAGATTTTCAGCTAAAATATGGAAAACTGCTTTAGACATTGCCAAGTGAGAACATGCTGACCTTTGCCTGCCATTCTCTCTCTCTTGCTTCTGCATTTCTTCGTAGAGCAGAAAGTTCCAAAATCTCCTTATTTAAAAATTTATTCTGGGTCTTATAACCCTGAAGATTGTCCTGTTGATATAAAAAGAACAAAGCGGATTATGTCTGTCAGATAAGGATCACCTTAGACCATAGAAACAGCAGCTACTACTAGGACTTTTAATTTAAAATATCAGGCTCAAATCAAATATTTTTGGACTTCATGAATGAAATGAACGAATGTTTCATAAATGAAACACACTTGCCAAATATGAGCACAGGGTGGTGCTGTGCCTCACCTGCATCCCTCCCAGTGCCCCATTGCCTGCAGAAGGCAGCTGGCTGCTGTCAGGGGACAGGCAGGGAGGACAGGCACGTGCAGGCTGAGCACACCACAGAGGCCACAGCCACACAAAAACGGGAGAACAAATGCCCCTTGGGTTTTCACTACCCTCACCAGTCCTCATTAAAATTACAAGTTTCATGTCTGCCTCCATACAGAAATACAAATCCTTGGCAATGAGCTTCTCTGCCTAATCCACTCAGATCCTGGCTACAAATACTGCTCCTGAAACCTGAACTTGTGGGATGAGGTTGGTACCCTCCCAGCAGCCACAGCACTCTCACATTGCACAGCATCAACAAGCTCTGTCTGCTTTCTGCCAAGACCACTGATTTCTAGTTTCAACTTTATTTTTTAAAACTTACCCAGCTCACATATAGGAAAGAAAACTATGTATGTTTATGCATATTTAAATGACTTATTTGTATTCCAAAGTCTTTGGAATGTTAATAAATTTGAAATACAACATTTACCCAAAGGCAAGAAAGCCGGTTTAGAGCAAAGTGGATAACGTCAGTGACTCCCTTAAGAACTTGTAACACATTCATAGAGCTACGTTAAAGAATAAAGCATTAGTAAGAGCTGTAGCAGCTTTAGTAAAAAAAATATATATATACTCCTCCCTCCTTTTTTGTCTCCTCAGAGCTTCCCTTTGCTTTCCCACATGCTCTTTGTTGCCTCACTTTTGATATTTAAAATAAAAAAAAAAAAACCAAAGCAAAATTCCTGTTTGTTTTCCTCCATGCTTATATTTTCCTCTTACCCTTAATCCTTCCTGCTCCTTTGATTATTTCTCACATCCCATCTGCTCCACACCAATGATTAACTTACTGAAAGCACAGGACCCTGCACTAGAGATGGCCCAAAGGAAGGAAGTTCTGGTTAGATTGTCACATAAGAGCTCAAAGTGGAGGTTCTAAGCTGAGAAAGCCTCCGTTGATGAGTGTCCTGGAGAACTGCTGCAGTGATCTCAAACAGCACAGCAGACTAAAAAGTACTTCTACAGGGAGAAGAGATTCCCCTATGCATTAAGACAGAGACAACGCTCTTACTTTTAGTCGGTCCAGTTCCTGTAGCTCCTTATTAGTACAGGTGGCCGTGGGGGAATTTATTGCTCCACTCTGAGAGGCTGTGCTGTCCTCACATTCACTGAGTTGACGAGAGAGTTTCATGATGACTTCATCTTTAGCTTGAATAGTTTCCATCAACATTCCCAGCTGTTCGTTGAGTTCTCCAACTTTACACTTCAGATTCTTGACTTCCTGCTGGAGACTATCTTTTTCCAGATTTAACTTTTCAAGCTGATTGTTGAGGCCCAAAATCTGGTCATCTTTTTGGTGCAACAGCTCTAACGTATCTTTGGGAACCCTCTCACAAAGGTGGCTTGCGAAGTATTTATCATATTGGGAAGATCGGACTGTTTGCTGCAGAAGTCGAACAAGTTCCTGAGAATTAAAAAACAACAGCAAAAAAACCCAATGAAATTTTGAGTTTCTAAATTTTGTAGCTCAGAAATCTAACATCAAGCAAAAGAAAGTTTTTGGAATGGGTTGAGACTTCATGCTGGTGTTTTAAAGAACAAAGGGAACACTTTATGACATGATTTCTAGCAGGCTAGCACAATGACTGGCCTACATAGATGGCTTCAGTGTCTTTCACTGAGCTAAGGATCCTGCCTAGAAAGGCTACAACAGGTTAATGAAAAGTAGTGGACAGCTGAGACCCAGCAGCTACTTGGAAGCTGAAAAAAGCCTTGCTTGCAAGCAGCCCTGTTATAAGATTAACAGGAAGAGGCTTAAGCCCAAAGAGTTTACAGGAAAATGTTACAGAATGGAAAAAGCAAAGGTAACTAAGAGCTCTCTTCTCCAACAGATGCAGAGAAAATAAAAGGAGGAAAAAACCAAATGCTGCTTTGCCAAAAAGGAAGTCTTTGAAGGACAGTTTAGAAAATCTTGCCACAGAAATGACTACCTAAGACACCATTTTTCTTTTTCTTCTTATTGAAACAGAAGCCACTGTGAATACAGTGTTGGACTAGACCAATGAGATTTCTCACAGCAGCAGGCTCAGAAGCTCAAATGTACTCCTAGGAAAGGTAACGCCTAAAATGAGTTTAAATATGGGGCTCAGACACTCCTTATTTGGTTTCCCTTTGATCACTTCACACAAAGGAAAATACAAAGAGCAGAAGCAGCAGCTCCATATAGGACCTAAAACATTTCTCTTCTTAAAATGAGTAGAAATCCTTTTAGGTAAAACCAAGGTATTGAATAAATTGGAGTTATGAGGGCACACAAGCACGAGCACTATGTGAGTGCAGTCCATACACACACATTATGGTCAGGCCTGTATTTTACAAAACCATGCCTGGTGAGAGAAAGAAGCCAGGTCTATTCCCCACCCACTGCACTAGCACTGAAAGAATCAAAAGACAAACAAAGAGAACCCGAAAGGAGAAGTTCCTCAGATATTTAATGTACATATGGAAAAAGAAGCTGTGACTATCAGCCAGGATCTTGGCAGATACCGAACAAGTTAACTTCAGAGAATAAGGAAGATAGATAAACCAATTTAATGAACACTGTGCGAATGGAAGTTTTATTCAGGGATCTAATCTTCAACAGATGTAAAAGATGGCCCTTCTTGTTTCAAGGCCTTTTGTACACGAAGGTTTGTTTAGAACCATCATTTTATAACAACCAACCAGGCCTTAAGGCAGTGAGATGACCAAAAAGGTTAAACTCACAATCACCTGCCAGACCCATTTGCTTTTGTGCACTTTGCCCAAAGGCTTAATTACCTTTTGGCTCAAAAGATCTTTCTTTAACTTCTCCAACTCTTCCTGCTGGCTTTGATACTTCAGTTGCAGTTCAGAGACTAGTCTGTTCCCATTGCCAGAACACCACTCTGTTGGAGAAGAGTCGCTGCTGGTGCGGTTTTTGCTTGATCCAATCATATCTTTCAACGGGCGCCTTGCTTTGTGTGGAATGCGGCCCAAATCAAATGGAAAAGCTGAACTAGTCAGTCCTGCATAAAACAGTTTCTTCTAGTTTGGTTCACTTAGTAAAAAAGCATTTCAAAACACTCAGATTTCCATAAAAAATATACTCATTAACATTAGACTTTGAGCAGCTTTCAAACCACTCAATACAATAGTGTTAAACATGCCTCATTTTCCAAGTTGCTTCCTTTGGTGGGGAAAAAAAAAAAAGGCTCAAAATCTTTTCCCCTCCCAGATAAAAGACTTTGCTCATAAATTAACACTTTTCATATAAGACATGAAGAGAATTTTACAGTTCATTACAGAAAATAAAAGGCAAAGTAAACTTTGTTTCAAAACCACCTCTGATATCACAGCCTACTGCTCCTATAAGAGGCATTCAATGTAAGGTTTCACCTCCATGTACAGGATGTTTTCTAACAGATTAAAATCACTTAAGTGCTCTTAAAGAGATGTAAAAACATCTCAACAAGGTTATTCCAGACACTGGTCAAATCTGAGAACCAGTTACAATACCCAGATGAGCTATTGCTTCATGTCTATCTCTGCTTCTTCCCCATTTCAGAAGCAAGCCAATGTAACAGGTACATACACAGAGTCTAAAGGCAATTCTGCTTCAGCGGGTGACACTCAAGTGAGTAATTACAAACCTCAGTATTTCCCTTTGCCTTGTTCCTTTGCAACTCATGTGACAAAACTAGAACTAGTAACACGATCAGGAAACCAGAAACAGACAAGGCTTTGTCTTTACTCTCTTGTATTTGAATGGCAGGGGACCCCAAACACATCATAAGGAATTGATTTTTTAAAAATAATTTACAGAGCTGTGGATGTGGTTTGTGAAGAAAAGATAAGCTTCCACTCATTTCCTAGAGACAGATACAACACAGTACTCTACACTAAACAAGGTAAGGCATATGCTCCCCTTCCTTCCTTCACTTCTACCTTTATTTCCTTCTGCCAGGTGTTTCCTCTTTTCTTCCAGAGCCATTGAGTCCTCCAAATCTTTTGGGGTTGGATCCAGCAGTTCCCACTCCTCAGTGGTATAAAATACGCTCTTGCGATTTTCGTTATTTCCTTTTCTTAAGGAGGACATGGAATTTCTGTGAAAAAGGCAGCAGGAAAAAGGGACAAAGATTTCTCCATTTTGCATTCTTTTTATAAGGGGCTTTTCACAGTTCCAACAGTGCAAACTAAAAGTAAGCTAAAAACACAGAGAAAACCAATACCAAATAAAAGCTCAAAGAAAATAAAGCATATACTACCAAATAGCACTTGCAATCAACAGTGCTAAATTCCAAGAACAGAAGAATTATTTTGCTTTAATGCCATTGTCTTTTGCATCCCCTGTTTTAGCCTTGTTTTTGCAGCGGGCAAGTACAAAACAAAGTTAGGATTTACAAGCAGCATCTCTTTATTAATCAGTTGTAGTTTAGAATTTTAGGGTAACTGCCAAGCATTAAACTGAACAGCATGCAGTCAAAACACATGTAATGTTATAGTTCCATATTGGGGATTAATTGAAAACTTGGGATCATCCAAGAGACCTGCTGCAGCTGAAACGCTGATGACAAGACTCCTTAGCAGTTTTCTTTTCTACGGTGGAACATGGGCAACTATCTGCAAGAACATTTCAGGGGCATCCTCTGAATTCCAGCCAGATAATTCTATAGAAAAACAATACGTTTCCCAGCAGGGTGAGATTACCTTACCCAGCTTCCCACACAACCATCATGTACTCAGAAATGTCCACTCTTATGTCCATGAGTATTCACATAGCTCAGTATTGTAAACCCTTTGTTCAACGACCCAAGGAGATTCTAAATCAATCCATATGAACCAGTTTAGTATTTTAGGTGTAAAACTGGAAATATATTTAGTACCTCAGCATTTTCCACACAGTCTGTGCAAGCTCACAAAGATGCTTTCACTCATTCACATTCTCTCTCCAAAACTCAAGCAGAAAATAACCCATATTATACTTTCAAGACCACTTGATGATCCAAGCCAGTCTTTCAGCTTCACAAGAGATTTAACATCTGATCAACATGAACTCTAAGCTAATCATTAAGCAGTGCACAATTTTTATGATCTGATGAACTGATAAATATTCACAATTTTAAAATAATCCTAATGGTGATTAATAAAACTATTTCAACAATCAATTTACAAGCTTGGCAAAGACTCATTTATGCTACAGATTTAATTTTCTTCCAGAAAGAACCACAATTCCTGTTGGGGGCAAGAAGCCTCATTTCTTTGTTCAGACCTTCCACGCAAATTAAGTAGATCAAATTGGGTGACAATGGATGTATTTCCTCGGGTACCCAATATCAGTGAGTGTCTCAGTAAGTGTCCCCTGGCATCTCTACATCTCTTCTCCAAATGGTGGCTGATCCCTTACCATGCAACTCCACAACTGCCTGTTCTGCACTCACTCAGCCTTGGCATTTACAGCCTGTCTGAACACCACCTTCTAAAGCTTGAAAAAACCACAAAGAACAAGTCAAGTGACTTCCAGAAAAGCTTCTTTAAAGAACTGCTGTTAGGCCCATGAAAAATCATAGCTGATGCTGAGTTTTGTAAAGCTTTTGCATAGGTTTGTTCAGGGCACTCAAGCAGCACTTCTTCATTGCTTTCTGTTAGATTAAAATAAGATGAAAAGATTAAATAGATAAATTTGAAAACAGTATTTCTTTTTCTAAGTACAATCGGACAACCTACGCAAGACCCAATCATAGGATCTAATGAGTCTCTATTTTTAAATGTTTGGGGTTTAAGTCTTATTTTATGGCTATATAACCAGAGGTTACTATAATTCAGTATGTTTCCAAGTCTATATTCTGCACAAATAAGTAGCTGAGAGCATGAAAATGAAAAAAAAAAAAAAAAAATCAAGCCTAAATGTCTGTATGTATCAAATAGTATTTGAAAATGTATTTTAAAAAGTAGAAAAGCGCATTTCAACTTTAATTACTGTAAATATATACATTGCTTAACTCCGACATATTTTCCCTTTTTTTTCCTCATTATTACACCACAACTGCTACCTAGGATGCAAATACAGCTATTACAGCAATATCTTCTCTGTCAGACACACTGTAAATGTGTTCAGGAGGAAGGACAAGGCTTTGACTGAGACACCTACGCATCTTAATACAAATTAATAAATATAAGATAAAAACGTGCTCGCAGCAAGAGAGGAAACTCTCTGCAGTTTCAGACACACTTCGATCCATCCTCTAACACTGGGGCTGTAACTAGTCACAATCCAGTAAGACATTGGATAGGGCACACATATTCCAAAGACTGTCAGATCATCCCCCTGTCCCAAATGGCACAGAACTGCTGGAGAAGGGAGGAAAACAATCAACCAGAACACTAGGGGAAAAAAAACGAACACAGCCAGAAAAAGAGTCAAAACCAACACCACCTGGTAACCTCTCAGACCTCTGTGCTAAACAAGAAAGCGTTAAAAGGCATCTGTTTAACTTGGCACTGCTGATGAAAATGAATATTTTCCTCCCAGCTCAAGAAGGAAGTGGTCTGGTTAACCAAAGCTACAGCTCTGCTTTGTGAACTGCTCTGTACCAGCACTGTAAAATGCTTTAAGCAGAAGTGGAAAATCCATCTATGTGGGCAAAGCAAAGCACAAAATCATTCAGAGAGAAACCCAACAAGAGAGATGAAAACCAATGGGACTGCTTTCCGTAAAGCAATTAATGCTAAAGAGTAAATTCATTATGAGTGAGGGGTTTTGATGTTGTTCAGAAGGCATCTGCCACATTTTTGCTCAGGAATTCAAACCACACCTACTTCAAATCTGTGCCACGTGCTTTCATTTCTTTTAAGAAGAAAAAAAAATAAGGATTTACATTGGTTTGATTTTCATCACATCACTCAGTTCCTATGCGCTGAGTCCTATGACTACTCCAATGCTGGCAATTGGCAGCTCCATGACAAAGCAGCAGTGGCTGAGAATACAACTCCCTGCTGGGGTTCAGAGAGCAAAGCCATCACTGGAAGTGCTGTACAAGACTTGGAGTCTCCCTTTCAGGTATCAGTGATGCTACACAATAACGTTACCTTACATCCTTCAAATAGTAAACAGAGTAAAGAAACAGTTTACTTGAATAGATACAACACAACATACAGATCCACCCCATCACCTCCCACCATTCTAAGAAGCTCTGCCGACTATATACCGATATAGGAAATAGTCTTGGCTAGCAACTAACAATCTCATGGTAACTCCTTCTCCCAGGTTCCCAACTTACTTGATCTCAGTACTCCATTGTTTAAGTGAGAAATTGATGGCACTTGCTTGGACTGGTGCGGGCTGGGAAGCTGCTTGCTCCCCCACCAGGTCTGTAGGAGAAGTCTCCACAGCTAGAATATTTCTAGCTCTCTCTGCTGAAGCATTTTGACTTAGGATACTCAAATCTATATTAAAAGGGAA
>VZTI01001175.1:1039176-1050748 GCA_013397865.1 Struthidea cinerea | reverse complement strand
AAAAAAAAAAAAAAAAGAGAGAGAGAAAAAGAGAAAAAAATAAGCATAACCTTCAATAAGTAAAAGAATAGTGGCTGTGTAAAGTCATATACTGCTAAGTCTGCTAGTGACATTCACATTTTATTTTATTTTCAATTGCAACATAACTTTATAAAACATTCTGTTCAAATGAACCTTAAAAACAGCAAACTTCTCAGTGAGATCTCACTGCAGCCACAGACTTTTGATAACAGACAGGATCTGTGTGATGCTCACAAAGCATTATTTCATGAGTGATTTACAAATTAACCAATCAGAACTAAGTTCAGAACAGTGTCACAACAACACTGACCCAGCTTTCGGGGTGTGCTTCACCCTGTAAGTTATTCATCCTAAAAGTGACACTGCTATTTCAAGTCAGTGAGCTTTACAGACCTGAGGCAGTCCTGTGCCAATCCAGGCTGGGCGTTGCCAGAGCCAAGAACACTGGCACAGCTCTGCAGACACATTGGACACCTCCTGCATCAGTGAGGATTCATGAGCTCTGGTTGAGCTGAATGCAGCTCCTCCTCATCCCACCCAGCTCTCCTGTGCACTTGAGCAGGTGTGGGGCCCATGGCCAGGCCATGCAGAGCTGCAAGCAGAGCCCTGCACACCCCAGCAAATCCCCACAGGCTCCAAATGGCTCCACAGGAACCAGCCAAGAACCAGGCCCAGCCCTGAGCCACAGCTAACAACAGCCAGAGGACCCAGGCTGATCCAACCAGCCAGCCAGGTCTCCAACACACCCCACTGGCAAACACAGAGCACAAGAGCTGCAGCGTCTGCACTACCTCAGTGTTTCCATTAGCCTGGAGAGCTGCTTTCTCCCTCCAGCATGCAGGGGGAGTAAAAAATCCAGAACATGGAATATATTATGAATAGCAAAATCATTAGAGAGAAGCATAAAGTGGTTTACAGCCTTCTACAAACCCTCTGAAAAGGCAAGTTAAACAAGCCCAAATGCAATTTTCAGATTCTTCTTGATATAATTCACGAAGTACTGAAGTGGATTAAAGATTTTTTGACAACACTCCCAGACTGGATTCAACATTTATATTAGAAAGTAGCATACATATTTGATGGGCTTTGACTTAAATAAAGCCCTAAGAAATTATGATGCCCTCTTTTATCACTGGCTTTTCAGCCTTCTCTCTGACAACTGCTTGGCACCAGCAACAAGACCACCTTTAAGCAAGCTGAACCCTCCAATTACTCAGCAGAGGGTTACTTTTATCAAGCATCAAAGATTAGAAGTAGAAAGAACATTCTGTGATAAAGAATATCAAGTATAAAAGATCACTGACCCAAGGAATCTCCCAAACCCTGGAAAAATGGTATCTGACACAGAAATGTATCATGTCGTGTTTCAAATAGAGGTACAAGTTACACTGCCTTGATTTTTATGAACAGATGCTTCAGGGCCTTATCAGCCAAAGGGAATTCCAAGTTCTTTTGGACCGTGGCTGTCTGAACTGAACACAGTTCAGCTCAAATAGCTTAGATAAAAACATGGGATCATATTTACTGTCTAATGAAGAGGAAAGATAATAATTAGGTTTTAATTACAAAATAATAATTAAAAACAAAACCAAACCCAATCCCCCCTGCCCTGGAAAACCCAAACACTCCAAAAGAAAAAAAAAAAAACCCAACCCACAACACCCAGATCAAAAACTTATGGATACTCAAAGCCAGGGTGGAATACTACCATTCTGCCTTTACACTTACAGCTTGTTTCATGTTCTACCTGTCTGATTCTGCAAAATCCCTTTAGAGGATGGCCCAGGTAAAGGACTTGCTCAAGAGCTGAATTTCCAACAAATGCATTTCCCCTCACAGACATGCCAATTGTCTGAAATGTGGCACCCTGAGGTTGCTCACTGTACATCCTCCCCTGCCTACACCAGCCAGTAGCTTGGTTAGAGGTATGGACTGCACAGCATACGTGGCACAACAAATGAGTGTGGTTGCTCAAGCAACCTCCAAGTAAAAAAAAAAAAAAAAATCTTGTTTTGGAACTTATTTCAAAACACAACAATCTTATAAATGCATGGCATTGCATGTTTTATTAATGCAAATTAAGAACTGAAATTATAGAAACTACATTAACATTCAATCAATTTCAAGAAAAAAATAATAATCCCATATCCTATAAAGAATAAATAATTTATTTGACTTCCATAGTAGTAAGGTACCTCCATGACAAATACTACAGTGTAATTTTTGTTAATATTAACTTTCCCACATACCACTCTGAAAAATACTTTGAAGTATTTTTCACTACATTGAATGTTCTTAAAAACCTTTCAAGGCTGATCCACAAAGCAGTGTCTAGCTTCATGTATGTTCCAGTTAGTCCAGAATTCTGAACTGGGATGGGAGAGGACAGGGGGAGGACAAACAGGCAAGGCTGCAGTAAGCAGTTCTGGGTTTGGACTGAAGACAGACTACTTCCCCATTTAAAACATTAATGACAGCATCTGTACTCAAGCACCAGCAAAATAATCCAATTCCTATGCTCCAGTATAACGCACATCACTGCATGCACATTCCCTTCTTCAAAAGAAAGAGGAAAAAAAAAGCCACAGGACACATATCTTAGTCAACAACATGAAAACAGTGCCTTACAGAATCCCGCAACTCTAGAGGAAACTCTTGGAGTACTTGATTAAAAAGAAGAAACAACCATCAATCATTCTGGCTATTTGCATTTTCCCCAAAAGAAATCCCTACTTGAATACTTCAGTTGATGATAAGAGTCATCACTGTGTTCTGTCCTAGAAAATGAGATACTCTAGATGCAGCTCCAAATTCTACATAACGCAGTTTAACTGCGGGCTGCCCCTGAAAGGGATGGGCCTACTCAGCCCATGCATTTCACGTTGACATTCCTTGTCCAGGATAGAACAACAATAATAATTTAAATTTAAAAAACCAACCAAAACAAACAAAAAAAAACAACTGAAAAACACACAAAGAGGTTCAGCTTGCTCATCCAGAAAGCCCCCAATGCCTTACAGGAAAGGAAAACATCAGATCAGTGATTAAATGACTGGATGTGATGCAAAACAGGCATGAGGGAACAGTACCTGCACACGCTGCGGTGACAGCAGGCTCGTTTCACGCTGTACCCAAGCTTTGAGGGAAGTAGCACAAACAAGAACAAACAGATTCTGTGGCCAAGTTACATATTAGAGTTGATGTGATCCAACACTCTGCTGCCAAGAGGCCAGGCCTGTCTGCTGCTTTACTCTGCCTTCCTGTATTTAGTCACTGTGCCTTGTTCCCTCCTGTCCACCAGCTGTGCAAGTCACCTGACTGCACACTGAACATATTCCACTCATTAATGTGGCAGAAATGAAAAAAAGTCCTCCTTTCTGGCTAACATTTGAACTCAGGCTACTCAGCACAGGGTCAGTTAAACACAACACAAAAAAGAAGCCTGTGCAGCAGAAAACAAGAGGCTGAAGGCAGAAAGAGAAAGGGTTGAAAGAGCCAAAGCCTGCTCCCTTTTGCAACACTCAGATTTTTGCCCACCAATAACATGTGCTCTGGAGCATAGGGTTTGACAAGCTGCTACCCAGACCGGCTGCTGCCATAAAGGTGGTCTCAAACCATCCCACTTAGCATTCCCAACAATTCTCTTAGGCTAATCCTGGCATTCACCTGTCCCTACAATAAACCACTTCTGGAAACTACACTGGCCAAAAAATAACCTGGAGAAAAGGCTGATTGCTGCTGCCTGCAGGCCCTGCATCAGCACGTGGCAGGGCCAGCCCTGCACCAGCTCAGGGGAGGAGCTGGGCTCTGCTTTCAGCAGGGACTGCCTGCACTGGCTGAACGGCCCAGCTGAGCCCCCAGCAAACACATGTGAGGCCAGCTGTGTGGAGCAAGCAGCCACAAGCAGCACATTCTCTCAAAGGACAGCAGCAAACTGGGTTAGAGGACAACACCACAGCAGGACCTGAACCTGGGAAGGGGACAAGGTGTGACAACAACAGCTCAACACCACTGGGTTTACAGCAGGAGCAAAGTGACATCAACCAAATGTGACATCTGTTGATGAAATATGTCTGACCTCAAGACTCTGCCTAAACCCAAGAGAGCCTTACTAATGCCTAACTTGGCACAGAACTGGATTTTACTCCGTCTTATTTATGGATAACAGAAATCAGCGAGGAATCCATTTCTGTAAGGACTCGGGAATAAACAATTCACAAGTGCCTGCGCAATGTAGTAAAAAATGCAGAATAACTTTGTATAATACATGGACATTTTTACAACTATGACACTAGTCTAGAATTACGTTTTCCTTGTCTAAAGGTATTTCAGAGACTGAATTTCATGTATGTAATATCAGTGCACACTGTCTTCCAGTTTTGAAAGGCAGAACATTTTTATCACAGTCAGATAGATCCACCACACCATACCTTTTCAGGACCAAAGTATGGTCATTCAGAATGCAAAATATACCTGACCCCATTAAAAACTGGAGTTTACATCTCAGGATATTTACCATACTAAATTTTTAAGATATTGCAACCACTAAAAGACAACTTACCTAATCTAAGCTGTACTTAATGAAACCTAGTCATAAGACTACTCCATTTTACTTAATTTCTAAAAATCTGTTTTTAAGAAATGAACAGTTTTTGTAAAGGATATGAAATCACATATAAAATTACATTTATGGTTAATAATTGTAGCATATGCAAAGGTCACACAGAGTTACTTGATAAACAGATGTGAAAAAAGCTCTCTTAAGACTGTTCTCTATCCCCGTGCAACACCTTTTACTGATGAACTGACACTGAAGAGAGCCATGCCTTCTGTTCTCACTCAAATTTGCAACATACCAGGGTTGTCTTTGGCAACGAGACCTTTGGAAAAGTCACTTGGTGTGGGGGAAGTCCGGCTGTCCCTTTTTGCTGCATCGAGGTTGTTGCAATATTCCCACCTCTTCTGCTGCAGCTCTTGAAGCCAATAGGTCATGTCCTGACGAGTTGCAGCCTACAGGACACAGAAGCAGAGCACTGATGAGATCTCTGCATGTCCTTGGTACATGAGCACAATAATTCCAAGTGCAATAATAAATCCAACACAGATAAGCAGCACATCACCAAGGTATCATCATCACTCAAAATCAGTGTGATTTAAAAGAAATAACCACAATACATCATGTGCACCTCCACGATTCTCATGCCAGAATTTTCCATTAGAAGTAGTCTCATGCATTCCTTTTCTTCAGTTTTACACTCAAACATTGGAAAATGCAGCAGCATCTTATATTTTACACGCAAAGCACTGTTTGAACATATAACTACAAATCTATATTATGGGAAAAAAATCCCATACACATTCAGGAAGATGCCCATTTTCTTCTAACTTGCTTTCTTACCAGCAGAAACCAACAAATGAATAATGCATTGCAATGCCTCTTACTTTAATGACTAAATCTACATACTGCATTTCCTGATTCCATAGAAAAATTGTATTTAAAACAAACAAACAAAAAAACCCCCGAAAAACCCAAACAAAAAAACCCCAACAAAAAATCCAACATTAATGCCTAATCTACAAGACTACAGTCAAAAATGTGAATGGGCAGTAAGTGAGGAAGAATTCAAACACACCTTGAATCACAGCTCTAAGTCGTTTCACAGCATGTCAAATGACAATATACAAACACCAACAAGAGACAAGTGATCGTGTCTGACACTGCAGGTACTCTCACGGAAAAGTTATTGTTATCCCAACATATATCCTCAGCTGCCAGTCTAGGACAAGCACCTGACCTGGTAAAATGGACGGCTCAGGAACAAAAAGTTCAACACCGGTGAGAGGACACTCCTCTAACTCCTTTGGCTTGTAAGCACATGGAGTGCTTATCTTTTAGCCAGCCTTTCTCCTACCTTCTCCCAAGTGTTTGGTGGCATTATCTATGAAAAAATGACTATGTTTACTCTTTAGAAGTAATTTAAAATAGCTTCCTGTTCTGTTTATCACAACTTAAGAGGGTACCTGTGCAAGGCACAGCTGCAAAAGAATAAAAACCAACAAACAACACACATTTCCTTACAAAAGAAATACAGTAAGTGCTGCATAAAGCCCAGCAATGGCACAGAACTGTCTTCATTTTTCACAGGAGAACACTTCTGGTGTAGTAAAATTGAAGATTCATTGGCCATTATGTTTTCGGCCTGACAGCAGCTAATGACAAGACAAAGCACAAACAGCACAGCAAACAAGAACTGATGCTTCCCCAGGGTGCTCTCTCTGGCTCAGCAATTTGCAATCTCAGTTTAGCAATGAGAGAGATTTTTATTTTGCCATTTGGCTCTTTGTACCCCTACGAACTTGAACATTCATGACATCCTAGAGCAAATGGCTCCGAAGCACCATTCAAGGAGATTAAGCAGAAAACCTCAGTTATTCCTGGAGCTGCTGCTCCAGCTCCTCTCAGTACATCATGCACATGATAAGGTACAAGATACATAAATCAAATAAACACTCATAAATCAAGAGTGAAACAAACCAATGATACATGAGGACACTGCAGATTCAGTTGGTAAGAAAGATATGTAACCAAGATACTTCTAATCTGAAATGGAAATCAGCTTCATATATTCTTTCTTGCTTGCTCACAGGAAACCAGAGAAAACCATTTCCCTCACCAAAAAAAAATATATAGGGTAAAGAATAGTTTAAAAGTGTCAAAGAACCAGACTCTGGGAAATGCCAATCCCCACAGCCACCTCTGGCAGTTTGGGAATGACGACCACAGCAGCAGTTTTTATGTCTACAGACTACAGTCACTTCTTGCCAGGAGTAAACGGCTCCCCTTCTATTCCTAGCACTGAAGTATTTCCTTTGGAGCTTTAGGCAGTGGCAAGTCTTCACTTCTGGTAAATTTGAGAGCTTATACTTCCTTTAGATACACGTGCACACAGGTCATGTAAAGCAATGTTTTACTGTGCTCCAGCAGAAAACCACCAAAAATTCAAAGAGCTTCCACTAACACAGGATGCAGTACTTAAGTGGTTCTCTTTGCTACCACAACACAGCTAATGAGGCAATCCACGTGCAGTCAATCTAAGTTATGCCTACAATTAACGTCTGCCCATGACTTCTTGAACTTAATGAACCTCTCTCGCAGTTTGTCCCGTTATTCTCTTGCCAATCACCTTCAGAGAACCATGAATCGATTTTATTGAAGTTGCTCCTTGTTGCTTTTCAATACCCAACTGCACTTGTTCTCTACTGAGCTGCACAGATGCACTCTCAGCTCACAGGTGATGCTGTTGTTACACACAGGGCCAGGCAGCACTTCCCATCCTTCAGCAGAAAGTGGCAAGGCAAAGCAGTACAAAGTTCTCACCCCCCTGCTTTAAGTAATTTCCCCAAGAATTACTCTGTACCATCCTGCTGCTCCCTGCCTGTTACCTTGCCTTCCTCTCTTCCCATACACGGTCCTCCTCTTCTGGAGTCTTCCTCTCCCTTTGAACAGTTTTGGCTGAGTTTATTACAGGCATCTCAGTTATTTACAATTAAAAGAGCATCCTAAAATTCTCTGTTGAAGTCAGTTTTGTTTAAACAAAATTGATCTTTAAAGCTGTTGTTTGAAATAGACTGTTTAAAAATAAAACAAAACCAAGAACCACACATAGAATATTTAAATCTCCCTCTTCCCCTAATCATAAAGAGCACAACTTTGGAAACATATTTTTAAATTCACTTTATCTGCCAAAAAAGGAACGCTTCCATGCTTGCCCCATTTCTCATGACTTTTGCGAGTATTTGGCTACTGCCCACCATGAAAGTCAGAACATTTAATTAGGCAGAGCACAGATCAATCTCACAAAAAAATCCTTATTGCTACTAAAATTGCAGCAAGAAAGCTAAGGTGCTTTCTTACTGCAGAGCCACGCAGTCACATTTTAAGGGATGCACTTCTGTGAGAAGAAAAACTGCCATGAATATCACCCAAACTGGTGTGAAATAAGGAACTACTGTAGGTGTACTGCTGCAAACTTACAGGCAACAGTAGGAGTAAAAGATGCTCTTAACTGAAGAGTCATACAGCACCATGTAGTTTTCAACTTAAACAATGGAAAATTACTATAATTTAATTAAAAATATTCCCCTATATTCTCCCACTAAGAATGATGTAGAACTGTCACCTTCTGATGCAGACATGACACAAACAGAAGAATTATTTGAGGAAACCAGCCATGCACTGGCATTCTCTACTGGACCCACTGGTGGAACATGTATGCCAACAATAAGCAGCATAAAGGAAGAGTCCAAAGAAATGCAACAAGCAGACCTCACATTTTGAGAAATCTCATGAAAATTCTAGCTACATTTCTGAACACAGACAAACTCTCCCTCAAGCTACTTTGTAGAAAGGGAACATCACCAAAAGTTTGCATTTCTTAAGATTTACTATTCCTGCTATGCTCAAACAGCAAATCTGGAGCCAGATGGCTTTTTCTGGAGGGCAGCCCAACTTTTAATTAAAGCACTGCAATCACTAACCAGCAAAGTTTAGAGCAAAAAGCATCAGCTCATACAACAAACCACCCTCACTGCTGAGCTCCTTCCTATGCTGTGCCAGGTCCCAGTGGTGTCAGGACCTGCGGCAAAACTGTTCAAGCTCAACATCACTGATCACTGCTGCATCCTTCGAGATGACTGACAAATTACAGTGAACGCTCCTAAGCCACTCTCAGTTCAGCAAGTTTGGTGTCCAATACTTTCAAGCATCTGGGCTCTGAAATCTGCAGTGTCTGGAATGTTTCCACTTGGCCAATAGCCCAGAAATTTTTTTTTCTTTCACAACTCTGTGCAATTTCTGTTCCACTCCCAATTCACCACTGTTCACAGAGAAGTTACCCACACATAACTTACCAGACACACAGTCCAGCACCACTGGCCAGAGTTCCTTTGTTTCTGAAGCAAGAAAATGGGTCACTACAAGACATCACTATAAAAATAAATGAGAAATGATGCCTTTGTTCATTTATATATATTCATAACGTTAATTATTTCCCCCCTTAATGAGGCCTTGCTGTGCAAACACAACCAAACGTTCATTTGATTGTATTAGCAGCATTCTGTGTTACAGCAAGTATTTGCAAGATCAGTATTTGCATGCCTTTCCATGAAAATATTCTCAAACATAATTTATCCATAATTCATAAAGTACACAATTTTGTGTGCTCCTTTACCTAAAGGGATGGTATCTGTTATATATATTTAAATGGAAAAGATTTTTACACACACTTAGCTTCTTCTGCTGTATTCTACCTGTTGGAAATGTACAGGAAAACCCCAATCACACAAGTGGCAGGTTGGTTATCTATAGCTCTAAAATATGAACAATTTGCTTTATTTGCTGTAAAGGCCACAGCACGTTTTTTCCAAAATTCTTGTCTGAGATACAATGCTCGAGTACATCATAGAGTTCTCAGCTCCCAATACCTGACAAAAGGCTGAGCAATTCACATGATGGAATCATTACATTTACAAGAAACTGAGGCATTATAAGAAATAATGCATTCCTCAATAGCACCATCATTTCAATCTGAAATTCCAGTAGCTTATTTTCATTGCTCTTCTCAGTCTATAAGACTGAATGGGAAAGGCCAGATCACAAGATGTGGAAATTTTGAACAAGCAGCAAATTGAGGAAAACAAAGCATGTGAGTTACAGTCTGAAGAACACATTTGACTTTATTCCTCGTGCTCTGCGTGTAATATCTTCTTGACAGATTAAATCACATCTGTTTTCAACTGGGGCTGGATTGAGGAGGGGGGAGGGAGAGGGGTTGGGTTGTTTGGGTTTTTTTCATTTACCATCTTGAATTAATTTGTGATTCTATATATACCTAAGTTAGCTGAAGGATGTTTTTAAAGGCCTTAAAGAACTATTACGTTAGACAGAAGAAAATTAATTTCAGCTGCAAAAACCTTATTCCTTGGTGAATGGCACGGCCACAAAGGCCAGCTGGTCCTGCAAAATCCCTTAAGATTTTCATTAACTCCTTCCTTACTATATAAACACTAGAACATAATAGCATTTTTATGGATAATCACTTGGCCACTTTAGGGCATCACAACGCACGAGGTACACAATACAAAATGATCTTTTTCTGCTAAGTGCAGAAATTAATTTGACTTTCTTAACTGGCTCTATTTCTCAATCCCCATGACGGAAACATGAAGAAAGTGCCAATCTATGCAAGTTTCTTCCTATACAGCACTAGAAAACAAATAATACATAAAATATGGTCAGAGTAGTAACATCATAGACTAAAAGATACCAATAAAAACATGAAACAGAAACCCCTCGAGTCTTACATTTCTGTATCAGTGTTGAGTATGATTTGTGTCTTCACGACTGCAGAAGACACCCAAGGCTGCTGCCAAAATACTGACAGACTAAGCATTTATTACACAAGTGACAGATAGTATTTCACACTCCAATCCTAATCACAAAGCCCGTGTTTCTCAATAAAAGCCCTCCTATTCAAAAAGCATCCTCAAAACAAATCTTTTTTGAAGATTTCCACATAAATATCACTAGACGTTAATTCAAACAAACAACAAAACACTCTCAAACTATCAAAAATCAAAGCTTACCCCAAGTCTTCAGTTTTAATGTTTTAACTTGGGCTATAAAGGTAGATTCATTGAAAGCAGTAAAACCTTTTACAGCTATACAAAGGTAGTTTCTATATGTGATGGCATGCAACTGATTACACTGCTTTTACTTAAGAAGATATAGTTTAAAATATTATTGTATTAGTTTTCTAGTTAAATAAACTTCTTATTCTCTAGTAAAGCATGTTAATGAATCTGTATTTTGATATTTACACTTATCAAAACAGAACGCTGAAGAGCTTGATATAACCATGCTCCACAATCCCAGCAGGTATCATGACTGCTCAAATCGCCTCTGTTAAGTAAGTGTGTAAGAGGTATTTTCCAGTATTCAATAGGAAGTTCTACTGTTTAACACTTAACAGATTATGTTCTAATACTAAGGATGTTGCTCACAAAGTACGCAGTTCACATGAAAAGTTACATTCTATGCAGAAGAACGTTCCTTGAAGGACACATATGTCGTAACAGAAGTCAAAAGTAATGGATACTCAGAAGAATTTAGTTCTTCTTTACTGAGTGAAAATGGTTTCCTTGTTTTTTTTCCCCCTAGGCATGACAATAGACGAAAGATATATAAAATAATCCAAACATGTACCTCTCGTCCTACGAAAATCTGAGTCCTTGAACAGACAATGCGATAAGCAGCCTCTGCTACTATCAGAAAACAATTCTCCCTCCTCTTCCTTCCTCCCAAAGCAGCCTAGACGCAGACTCCTGCCACGCATCATCTTTTCAAACTAAACACCCCAAAACTGAAACCCGACCACTCCCTCCAAACTTCCAAAACCCCAACCCACCAGATTTCTTCGGAAATCTTTTTTCTGCCCAGACTATTCCACAGAACCCGCTCAGTCCGTGCTCAGTAGACGCATTCCCCCCCCCC
>VZTI01001175.1:984410-1038452 GCA_013397865.1 Struthidea cinerea | reverse complement strand
GGCCCCTGAGCGCAGCCTCGCCGCCTCCCGCACCCGGGCACCGAGTTCCCAGCGCGCCTCGGCCTCGGCGCGGCCCTGCTCCAGAAAATCGGCCGCTGCTGACGTGGGAAGGCGCTGCGCCTCGCTCCGCACGCACCGTCCCCTGCTCTCGTGCTGCCGGGCTCCAGCACTTTTCTCACCGCATCAAATACAATTTTCTAAATCATATCATGGCCTATGATCAGATTAAAACCCTTCTCTTGTAGTCTCATGTAGTCTCCCATTGCGAACCCTATCCCTGTCCGGCATCGCAGCAGCAGCCGAATGAGTGGGAAAACTATATGGAAAATGCAGGTACATCAGAGGGTAAAAAGTATTTTACAGGAGTTAGGCTTATGAATGACTACAGACTGAACTCTGTTTTTCTTTCACTGAAACGTCTAGCATGTTTTGGGCTCTAGGGAACTTCTGGTGTTAATAATAAGGAACTTCTGTAATAAGAAACTTGACTGTGAAGACATCAGGCTACCACAGGGAGGTACACATAATTTCATTTCTCCGTGTGTTTGGAACACAGTATATGCCTGTTTCCTTTAAACATGCCTAATGCTCTGGTGCTAATACCAGAAAACAGTCTGATGTGGCATATTGATTCAAAAATGGGAGGAGACTGTTCCATGTTTAATGACATACAGCTTTTCATTCTCACCCTTAAATACAGCAAGAAAGGTTTGCTCTCAAAATAGTTGTTGAAGCTGATGTGTGCTATGGTGTTTTTATTAGTATAATTCTATTTATGAAATAGGTTCATCTGACTGAATTTTGACAGTTTGGAAGTTCCAGTTACCCAGAAATCCTAAATTCTCTAGAGCTTCTCACTCTGTCCTCATTTCTAAATGCATTGATGAATTTCTCATTAAAAAGTAACTGTCTCATCAGCCAGAAAATATTTTCATTCTATGGTAAAACATGTAAAGGATATAAAGCACCTGCATATTTGGTATGATTGTCCACGGGTTCTACTTGGATGTTGACACAAGGAACTGCAGCATTCCTCAAGTCCTCCCCTCCGGGTGTCACCTCCTGATAAGAAATGTGCCGAGTGGGGAGATAGCCAGTGTTCTGCTAGCAGAAAAACATGAGTGATTTGTTACAGAAAATGAGGCGTGAAGTTACCTCCCCAGTAAACTCACATGACATAAGTGGGATCCACTGAAAGATTACACATTGCAAATTAAGGCTAGGTATTCTTCTTTTTTTCTTTGAGGATTCTTTTAGTAAATGTGGACAGTAAGAAGGGTTGATTCTCCTTTAATAACAGGTCAATAATGTTTCTTCCATATATACTGCTCAGTCTCTTCTTCCCCAAATACAAAGTATTCATCATGCTCTTTGTTAGCAAGTGTCATTTGCCAGAACACTAGGAGAAACACTGATTCTCTTCAGAAGCTGCCGCTTTCTTATCTCAGTCATTTACACAGGTTGAAGTGCCCCAACACTTATCCCTGATCTGTTACATTATCTGATCAGTGTAGTGAAGCGTGGCCTTGTTCTCTGTGTGCCGAGCACCCATGACTCCTGCTGGCTATCAATGATTACGTTCTGCAGCAAGTCAAAGAATCACAGGATCCCAAATCCTCAAAACTTTTGCTGTCAGTACTTCTCTTTTTAAATTTTCTGTTCAGCTTCCTTACTACACTCGTAGCAGGAGAATCCCCTAATTTCACAGCTGATTCATGTAAGCAGAAAGTTCCCCTTCTTGGGAAGTAAGTTCCTTATTTCATGTATGCCCTTTTTTCACAAACAGATCCAGATGCGTCCTGGCAAATAACAGCAACTTAATTCTAAGTTGTTGTGATGAATATAAATGAAAACAATACTTTTACCTGCTTCTTCCTTTCATGTTTTCATGTCCAGGATGCATAGATAACATAGATGACATTCTGTTGCTATCAAATATCTAGAAAACAAATAAAAATAGCATATCACAAGACAAGACTTCCCTCCTGCTCAGAAGCCAGGGCCAATGAAGCTTTTGGTGTGCACGTAACTCCTAAGCATAATGCAACAGGCAAGCCAATGTTACACACAGTGAAACAGTGGTTATACTCCTAAAAGAACCACAAAGCTTGTCAAACATGAAAATTCTTGAAATTCCCTTTTGTTCTGGTGTGGTTTTCTCTCCTAAAAGTTAACTACTATTTTAGCTATAGCACTTTTGGCTGACAAGGCCAATAACTCCACATAAAAAAATAAAAATGTATTTACTCTCAAAAATGAGAGACTGATCTAACTCATTATAATTGTAGTGACTTTATCTTATAATGAATACAAGCATTCATGGTTCCTGAGTAAGTTCACGTTTATTCTGAAAAAAGGTAAATATGCAAGTAAAAGAAAGTCTATCATCAATATGGAGGCAGAGAGAATACAGCTGGTGTCTGTGCCAGGCTCACGCTGTCATGTTTATAGAAGTGCAGGAAACATCGATAAATTACAAGCAGCACATCTGTACTGTGCTTTTGATTAAAGTGAGATCATAGCTCCAAAATTAGAGTGGCTGAGAGTACTGCTTCTTTTCACAAAACAGAAAGCAAAAATGACTGTGTCTCTTGTCTGATATCTTCTGACAAATAGGGATTCCATTAGAGATGAACCCCAGAGTTTTTCAGAGCTCATACAGAACATCCATTGGTTTTTTCTTTCCAGAACAGTGGAACTACAGACAACTGTCCCTCTCCATTCCTCTCCCACACAGTGTCAGTCCAAACCTGCATGCTGAGATGTAGGCTAAACTGTTACTTTTACTCCATTTTAACAAACATTTTGAAGCTTCCTGCAAAATGTTATCCATGACTGTCACTGCTAAGGTAAACACTGTCACCCTGCTATAGCCTGATTATGTACAGTCCTTGCATATTGTATCACACATTATTTCGAAGGCTGAGTGGTTTTGGCCTACTATTATTTATTTGGAGGTGGAGAAGGAGAAAAACTTTCCTAAGCTTTTTCTTTAACCAAAAAACAGGCAAAATATTTTTTCCAAATGACTGTTCCTGATGCAGTCTGACATGTCATTTGACATCCCCCTGCCTCTCAGTCACCACAAGGTCTGTGAAGAACATCATAGTATTACATTTCCAGAATATACTCTTTTATTTTCTGCAAACAAGTCAGCCAAATAATTACATGGTCTGTTTTAACTGCTAGCAACTTTTCATTCTCCAGCATTTTCCTTTAAACACTAGATGGTGCTCCTTTCCTCATGCACATTCACCATTTGTGTTCCCCTCTCAAAATGGAAAAAAGATACAAGCTGTGAATAGGCAGGGAAGTTTAGCTGCAGTTTCTGATTCAGTAGGAAAGATCTGATTTAACTTCAGTTAACTGTCTCATCTAACACCAGTTGAGTATATGACAACATTAATACATTGGCTTTACCTTTTTTGCTATTGTTGCACTACATTTTATCAAGAACTCTTCCCTATGGAAAAGCAACAATTATATAATTCAGTGAATGGCAGCATTGATTTCTAGTTGGACATCTGTGATCTGACTTGTGAAGATATCCAGGCCAATTGGTAGCCATGTAGAGGAGAAAGAGTCAAACTAGACCCCTTATGAATAGAAAAGCAGGAATTACTTAACTGTGGCAAGTAGCTGAGCAATCCATATGCACCCAATCGTTGGCCTGACAGGATTCATGTGGATCCCCACTGGCTGGAGAACTGCTACAGGGCTTGGCAGGAATGCTGAAGAGGAAAAGCAGAATTTTGAGTACTATTGTAGAGATTAAATGATTAATGGATAAGAGATATAACCAAAGATAATGATGCAATTAATAAAACACAATTATTTCAGCTGCTTACAGTGTAACTTACTTCCATTATACAGACTTTCTTTTCCATTATACAGACTTTCTTTATATTATTACATAAATGGATATACTTCCATGTCATACTTCATTCCTTTGGAGAACCAAAATATACACATAATGGGGACTTACAGAAGTGTCCAGTAAAAAGAAAGATTTTGTGACCACCTAGATTTACATCTGATTACAACTGCTAAATAGCTGTTATACAGCCCATTAGTGCCTTAAGTTGTGCTTACTTTCAGGACAACATTTCAGAAGCCCAGCCAGTTTTCTCACCTGTCAATCACACTGTGGCCTTTTCCCTGACTTTCTAACTCATTTCTTAGTACACTGTAGTCTGGCTGACACCTTTCCATTGTATTAACTGCAGCCATGAAACTGCATTTCTTCAGTAGGTCCCAAGCTTCCTTCTTTCCATGTACAGTAGCTGTGGATCACCTTCCTCCCTCTGTTTAAGCTGTAATAGAAACCTCTTCAAAGACAGAACAGCTCATAACTGAGGCTTAATGCTGATATCAGATAATTGCAGTCATGGGCATACTGAGAAACCTTCACTGTCTTGTTCCAGTTTTGTTTTTCCCAGGAATTGCAGGTAGTTACAAGGCCAGACAATGTGTGTGTCTCAGTGGATGGTTCTGTATTATCTTATAGCTACAGTTTACACACAATCCCCAGTGCCACCATCCCAGTACCCACAGTTGTAATTCTTATCCACACATGCTCTTCTTATTTCTTACCATTTTATCTTCACTTTGAATTTCCATCTCACAGAAAGCTCGGATTCCTCTCCCTAGTCTTTAGATACTTAACTGAGGCTTAAAGGTGCAGTGGCAAGTTCAGTATAATCCACAGATGGAAGGTATGTTGTGAGTGAGAAATCCATTCCCTCTAGTTTCCATCTAGCATCAATGGCAAAGCAGCAGATAATGATGGAGAGCAAATCATTGCAGTATTTGAACTTCAGTGGGATGAATTCCAGCCTAAATGCTGTGGACAGGAATTTTTCTTTTGGTGTGGACCATGAACGTTTAACATACTTACAGGTATTAGCTAAAAGTTACATCAAACAGTCACACTAGCTCTTTGCAAATAAGCTTTTTTCAAATCCTTTTAATTTTTGAATTCTTAACTTTATAACAAGTCCATTCATCGCTTTTCAAGAAATAAATATTCTAGTAAAGGGTAATTGTATTTGTCGAACCTGAATGGGATCAAAAAACCCTACAGATGGTTAACTGAAAGACACTTATGTAGTTTTAAAAAAAGAAAAAAGCTATAACTAATATAATCTGAACTAAAAATAGGGAGATTTAGCCAGACTATTTGGTCTAGAATCTAGGCAACATTTGTCACATGAAAATTATTTTGCAGGAAATCTCTATTGCTATTTGTTTCCGCTCAAGACAAACATTACCAGAGCAGCTTTTCCTGTGGTTTTTTTTGGTTTGGAGCTCCTGGCTTTGGCTTTGTAGAAAGACAGGAAGGACATGGACAACTGAGGAAATACAGTTTCAAAAGCAAGTCAAAACATTTAAATCTGGAGCCAAACTAACCCCAAGTCCTGTCCAACTGAGGCAGATACTGAATAGTAGTGTTATTTAAAAAAAGGTGAGGAGCAAATTATCCCCTCATATCTAGACAACTGTTCTCCTGTTTCCGATGTTTCTAGAATTATATATGCCAAATTTGCAATTGTACTTGTCAGAAAACACTGTACATGTGTGGTCAGTCTGAGGAGTGCCATCTTACACCAACAACACTGCATTTTATTGCCTTCTGGGGTACTGAGGAACTCTTGACTAAGTGAGGGAATAGATACCCTACTCAAAGCCATTAACAGCTCTTGAAATCACTTTTGTTTGGAATCTTCTGAGGGCTTCACTGAGTTAACCTCAAGCATTTACCAGAACAGCTACCCAGTCACAAGACTGCTGTGTACTGACATAACCCAGTTATTTCCTGCATGCAACATCTACATACAGAAGCAGGGCCTTTGGTGAGAAAAGGAATATCTCAAGTAATGTATTCTGCAAAGGAAGCAGATAGGAGCGAGTGCTGACAGAAGGGTGTTGGGAGAAGGCTGATGGAAGAACTGAGAGTAAGTAAGTAAGGAGTAATGAGGACAATTAAGATGGCTTATTTACTTTCAGTGCATTGAGTGTCAATCCAGATTCTTCAGTCCCAAATGAGACACAATTCCTGAAGGAGTGATAAAGTTACCTGAGGAAAAAGGTAGGATATGGGCAGTTCTTGTGGCAAGCTCTAGCACCAAGTGGATCAAGAGACAAGTTAAGAATAAATCAATTAAGAATAAAACTAAGGGATCCACTGAACAATACAGCCTGACAGGGAAGCAGAACCAGCTCCGGCTGGGTAGTTCTGATACAATGTTTTGGCAGGGTAATTGTGTACCTAAATACAGGGTTGTGCTGCTGTGGCTGTACTGCTGGGACTGAGGATACCCTCAGCACCAAGGCTATCTGGTAGTATTTTACACCAAGATATGGTTTGATAGTTGTTATTTCAAGGTACTGTTAGACATTTGCACTTACTGCTGAATAAACAAGCCTAAATAAAAGAAGAACAGAAATGAGCCCCCAAAAAGACTGGTTTTGGGGACAAACTTAATTACAGTAATTACACTTAATTACACTAATCTTAAAGCAGATAAAATGATAGTACTTAAAGTGGAATAGCTTTTTTAACCAAGAAAAGGCTCTTTCTCATAGTATCTAGACACTCTCCTGTGCTTTTTGTCTGACTCTGGATACAAACTATACATCTTGTTCCTAGCTCAGTGATGGACAAAATACAACCCTTCAGAATAAAAACTTCTGCAACCACACACCCATGAAAAAAAATAGTTGGTGACACAGCAGTTTGGGCTCATCTTCCATAATCTATCTAAAATTTTGACCAAAATATCTTGTATCTTCTTGTGAACTTTGGAAAAGCTCTATTAAAAAAAAAATCTACTAGTACTCTGGTTTTGCATTTCAGCTGGATTGAAGACAAAAATATAATGAAGAGGAATTTCTATCCTCCCGATCCCAAAGTATTCCAGAAGCGCACGTAGCTGTTTCCATTCTGTTCATTTGCTTTCACTGACCACGTGCATTCAAAGATGCATCAGGCCAAAATTCCATTCTCAGTGGTACTAGCATTTGAATACAATTTTTTTTGGTTTAAACAAATTCTTTTTAGCAGCTCATTATGCTCATAGATAAAAGATGCAAACCAGTCAAATCATAAATCCCTGTTATGCATCACAGACAATTATAAATCAAAGCTGACACAAACCTCCAAACTTCTAGTGTGAGCTAACAAAAATCATTAAAGAAAGGATAAAAATTGCTTCATGAGTTTAAAACAAAAAAAGAAAAAAAAGAAAAAAAAAGATAAAACAGGCAGACAGCAACACTACTCCAGTGTCACAGTAGAAACATTAAAAAGAAGGATGGTCCTAAATAGAAACCAGATCCCATTCACAAAAATGAGATCACCTATGAATCTTGATTTAAAATTATTGCCATGACTGTCTTCTCTTCCTGGCCCTGTAATGGCCTTCTAAGATAAAAAAAATTAGAAATTGGCTGCCTCAGCAGTTGTGGAGGTGATTGAAGGTCCTGCTTGGGGGCAGAATAAATCATTAGATGTCCAGGGAAGTGACCTTGAATCTCTTTCCTTTGGCATACCCTTAATTTTCCCCTTTTTTAGTGAAATATAAAAAGAATGAAAGGCCAAAAAGAATCACATTTGTAGAGTATTGGATCAGACATCAATTAAATAATTCCACCTGCTTTATATCTTAGGTAAATAGGATAAGGAAAGGTAGGAGGTTTTGTAGGGTTCCAAATTCAGGTCACTGAATCAAGCTGCCTGAGTTTCATCAGCATTCATAACCCCCTCAGTTTCATTTTACTCAGTCAAGGTTTTTGCTAGGCTCTTCTCAGATAATAGGCTCAATTTTCCCTGCACTGATATTCTCCAGGTGAATACAACAGAGGAACTGCAGAAACACTGGGTGTTCTATCCGATCTCTGCTGAAGATACAAATAAGACTGAACCTTCAAAGGACACACTGATATTTTCAGAGGGATATAACAAATCTCAGGTTTCTTCCCAGAAGGAGTTTGATCAAGTATTTCCTCTGGCTTTACCAGAATTTGTTTTGTCAAATGCTTACTCATAATGCCGAGGGCAGTGGCGTTAGTGGGAAGTCTGCAGCCTCTTTGTGTACACAATGTCCTCATTTCAAGCAAGCAAATGAGAGGGAATGTTAGCTGAGTTCTGTACAGTTTTACAGGAAGTCAAAATAGAGTGAGAACTCTGATGCCTGTGTTCTTTATGAGAACTCCAATGTTCTTTGTTTAGTGTAGTAAAGCATAGACTTTCAAACAAAATGTGCCAGGTACAGATGAAATGGCTAAGAAAGTTTTTTTGCATTTTTCAGTAGTCTCAGATTAGCCCTTCATGTATTAATAAGCTCTGCAAAATCAAAGGGACATATTAGAGATAATTACCAGTTCACAATTCCCCTTCACTTATCTGTCATACAAAGTTTTAAGGTTTCCTTCCATTTTACATACTGTCTCATAAAGAATGAGAATTTACTTGCAGTAAATCTGTTTTCCATCTCTGCCTGTGTATTAGCATTTCTTCAGAAACAGAATAATTTATTATCTGCAGGTTTTGATTTTTTTTTAATGCATTCCATGCTTGAATAAAGCAAAATATTATTTAAGGACCTGATCTGATCTCAGCCTGCCTACTGAAGTGAGTAGGAGTCTTCCTGTGGAGATCCAGCCCCCAAGGATATCTGCCTACTACAGAATTATCACGGTGTGAAGAGAACCTCCTCTAAGCAAATCAGGCCAAGCTTATGGCATTAATAACCCCCTGTTTAACTTGGTGAATTCCTTGGAATGAAAATACCTCAAAACACATTACCATCTCTGGACACCAATTATTCCCTCAGCTTTTTCAGTTAGAGTAGATAACTGGAAATGGAAAAAATAATGAGAATTAGACACGTGAGACTAAGTCATTCCACTAGGAATATTTGCTAGCAAATTCCACAGAAAGCCAAAGTTTAAAGATGTGTAGTAAGAGGGATTTGTGAATGCAAATTCTAATGCTACTGTCATTATGAGGATATGGGAAATTACAATAGAGAAATTTTCTATACTTCCTTATCATATTTGGTTATATCATTAGAACAACAATAGTCACTAAAATCACCATAAAAGAGATGAAAAATTTTAAACACATGAAAGGCCTCACTGAATTTCCTGGAACTGAATTTATTTCTGTGAATATACACATCAATTAACCTATTTGTTTAGGCAGAAGAAAAACAGTCTTTCAGTTTCAAATTTCTTCTAGAGGGTATTGTCTCTGAATCTACAGCTTTTTGTATGAACTTCTTATCTGTATGAAGAAAAAGAAAGCATCATCATTTTCAGGAAGCCCAAAGTACCATTTTGGTTAAAATATCAATAATCATTTTCCTCTCAGGTCCTACTAGTCCACAGTGACAAAGTGGTCACAGTACCAAACCTGACAAACCTGAAGAGTTTGGACAACACTCTCAGGCACCTGGTGTGACTCTTGGGGTGACCTGTGCAGAGCCGAGCTGGACTTGATGATCCTGATGGGTCCCTTCTAACTCAGCATATTCTGTGATTCTCTGATCCTATAAGCAGATGTCTAAGTTAGGAGATCATTCCTTTAAGCTGGGATGGGGGGAAATCTGGTGAATATCAATTTATTTCTAAGTGCCATTGAAGTAACCCTGAATATTAGATTGCTAAAAGAGGTGGCTGATGATCAGCATGAATTCACTATCAGTGCTGCCTCTGGGTTGATGTGAGGAATAGCCCACAACCACTGGGGATGAGAGGCCTATGAAATAGCTGGATCTGGCTTCTGGACAGATGAATACTTTCCCAGACTGAACTGAAAACCCTTTCCATCAAGTAAAGAGAGACACCTTGTACCTGCTTTCTCAGAGCTCTGCATGAGAGACCAGACCAAAGTCTACAATTTAACCAGCAGCTACCAATTCCCAGAGCTTGTCAGCGTGCAGAGCACAGGACAAGCTTGATCCCTCTTGAATTGCCCAAGCTGTGATTAAGCCCACAGCAATGAGTTGCCTTGCTCCTGGCAGGCTGCCACATCCACTGATTTCAGTGGTGAAAAGTTACAGTTAGAAAAGGAGGAGGCTGGCCTGGTGCCCACAACCCTCTTCAGCAGAGTTAAACCACTCTGTTCTACATTTTCAGGCACATCCGGCCCCAATCTGCCTGTGCAGGAACTGGAGAGCAGGGTACAAATGATGCCTTGTGCTGCAGGGCTCGTGAGCATGCACTCAACAGCCACTGATCCTGTACCTGCAGAATGGACAGAACAGGAGTCAGGGATTTATGCAGAGAAACATCTGGCTCTGAGCAGATCCTGACTGAGAAAGAGCAGAGGGAAGGACTCATCTACATTGCAACTGCAAAGCACCCAGGGCTGACACACCTGGGCTCATCGCTGCTCTTGCCAGTGTGAGACAGTCAAAGGGAAAGAGCAGTGGGGAATTTCACTCGGAGTTAAGATTGTAAAATGTCTTACAGACAAGAATGGCAGAACTTACAGTTAAATAAAAGCACTTTTATCTGAAATGCTGATGCTCTTTGAATTCTACCAAGAACAGTCTCCTCTTTTTCCCCACCAACGAGAATTTGATAGTCACTCGGTGTCACTAACATCTCTATAAGACACCCAAAACTACAAACTTATACAGACAAAAGAGGAGAACATCTGTTCACTGTGTCCTGTACTTCTGTCTCAGACACACATCTTCCTAAGGACATGAACAATCGTAATTGTATTATCCTTAATGTCTTCCTCATCGGATTTCACTCCATTGTCTGTCCCAGATGAGGTGTATTGGGCAATAATATTATAAACTCTTCTTAATCCTGCTGTTATTTCAGCCCAAATTGGTTTACTGGGGATTCTGAGCTGACAAGCATAATATTTCCCATCCACAACAAAAACTCTACCCTACTTTATATTCTGTTATTTTAGAATATAATCTTAACCTATTCAAGTGTCTAGAGTATGAGTTTTTACAGTTTCAGCAAGAAAATCCCTTTTTAATTTTTAATGTACATTTCAATTTTCAGGGACTTTATTAAAACATATTTTTATTAATATGCTGTTGAGAAAAAAACTTTCTCTGTAATTATGTACACTTTTAAAATCAGTAATTAACCACAGTTTCATATTTTTGTTTGTGGCATCATAGATTCTGTACAGTATCCTGTATTTCAGGGACATTTAAACAGTTAAATGAATTTATGAAGTTGCTTGGTGGTGTGGTGCCACCTTGTGAGGTTCCACCGTAAGTGCTTCTAACATGTAGAAGGAGATAAATATTAGCTCTGGGGAGAAAAGGAAAGGAGACTGTTCCTCTGTGACTGCAAGAAATTGCAAGATATTCCAACATTGAGCCTGTTGACAAAGAGGAGCATGTGGTTATTGGTTAAGAAAAGAGCATTCATCATTTTAAGATTACATTAAAAGGGCATGAGAGGGCACAAAGAACTGCAGCAAAACCTCAAGTACTTTCCCCAACACAGATCCAATTACAGACATGAGTTAATTCCACTGAAGTCAGCAGTTACTGGAGATTAATGTGGAAGTAATGCAGATCAGATTTTGGCCTGAAGGCTGTTGCAAATCTTGCCTTACAGTATTTCCTTAAAACAACAATTAAAATAACCAAGTTATTTCTTACTTTTTGATAGTTTTATTTACTTTCACAACTCATTTTGTCCCCAAGATGCTTTAACTGTATATAAAGGAGAGATAACACACAGATAGAGCTATTTTAATAGAGGCTTTAGGTAATGGTTTTCATTTTTCTTTGTCCATTTTTGAAGGAATATAGTAATGTCTGTTCACATTTAACACTTTTCTGCAATTCAGAATGTATGTCCTCTTGCTTTTTGCCCAAATCCAAAACTGTTTTAAATCTAAATCTCTTTAACTGTTTCAATCTCTTTTACTCTTTTCACATGGCCTGGTAGTTCTTTTAGAGTAAGGCTGGTTGAAGACACACTTGCTGAGAATCTGTTAGATTGTGCCGGTAATACAATTGCCAAAAGCCAGCTGGTTTGGTACCTCCTGACAGGATTAAATTTGCATCACGCTGAACTACTCACTCAACAGTCTTGCTATAAGAAAACTTTCAGTCACAAGACATTCAACTACAGACAACTAATAAAGAGCAAATACAAAGCTCTTCAGAAATCTATCCCTTACCTTCGCCATCAGGTGCTGTAACTACTCACCCACCACTAGGCAGTGCTGAAGTACTTAGTGCACGGATCTCTCTCAAACACCAGGGACACACAACGTTGCTCTGTTCTTTGTTACAGGACATGAACGTAAGTGAAAAAAATAAAGGCAGTTAGGACAGCTGCACACATTTGTATCTGCAGTATTCTGCAAGAACTCGTCTCTATGGACAGGAATATTTCTTCACAATGTGCTCCTAATTTCTTCTTCTCTTTGTTTCTCAGCTCAGGTGGATGACTCCAAGGTCAAACATCTGGCTGCAAGCTCAAGTGTCTCTTAACAGCTTTGTGATATTTAGGTCAGGGAGGACACAGGAAAACAACACGCTGAGCACATTCCAAGGCAACTCTTCCTTTTAGAGGGGAGTGTGATGCAACCAAGGAATGACACACAGTGTCAGGAAAACAGGAATTTTAGCTAATAACAATCTTAAATCACAGAAGAACCTTGATGTCAAAAGGAACTGACCTCTGTCATCAGCACCAGATCCTTTTTGTCTGGATAATCTGATCCAGAATCTTGCAACCTGGTATTATACAATACATCCAATCACATCCTCCTACACACCTCCCAAGGCTTCCAGGATTAAATGTCTATCTTGAAATAAATTTTATAAAAATTAGGCTGATACTTCAATTAATAGGAAGTAATTTTAACATAATCTCTCTTAATGCCAATGTCTTCCAGATAGTTTAAATCAGCCAATACATCTACCTTAATCTGCTCAAAATGAAAAAGAGGCTTGAATCTCTTTTTACTCAATCAGAACTGAATATTAGGATTGATTTCTGTTAATTTTACCTTGGGTAAGGGAATTCAGGTTTTAATTCCTTTATCTAAACAGAAATCAGTAGGAGGAAGCATTAAAATACTATAAACATCACTGAACATGATTGGTCTAAGATATATATTGAAAATAAATGTTATTACTAACATACAAGTGTCATTTTCACTGTCCTGTATACCCTGAATATCCAAATTTTCCATTGAAACTTTTAGTGTACAATCATACAGCTAGAGAAATACTTCTTCTTTATTCATAGTGTGTAATCTGAACAGCAAGCTGCCCTGCAAGCTCACCACACAGAAGAGTTTCCGAGGTAGATAAGCATCTCCATCCCTACAGAAATTATAAAAAGGTTAGGTTCTCTACTTTAACAACTTTCTATAGAACACATTTCATCCTTTGAAAGATTTAACTCTATAGTAATTGGAATAATGATCAGAAAGGAAATTAGTTTGTGGTCAGCCTAAAAATTCTCAAAGCACAACAGAATGCTTCGAAAGTTTTAATTGTGATGACTTTGATACAGAAGCCATGTAAGTGACAGAGCCCTTCTATTGACTGTTAGAACAGTAATTAATACACATATGATTGTCTTCAGGCCCCAGTACCGAAACAATACTGGAAGTAAAAGAAAAAACCCAAAAAGATCTAGCTGATTTCCAGCTGGAGGGGAAAGAGAAACATAGAACTGCATTCATGCATTTTATAGGAGAGATTGCATAGCTTGTTTAGAAAGAAAATGTCTTTTCATGTCCTTAATAGTAGTTCTGTGCTTCTTCAACTTCTTCGTGAGTTACAGATGACCATGTTCCTCCGTTCAACATTATCAGCCCACAGAATGAGTAAAATGCAGGAGCCCCTTGGAGAATAAGGACACAGTTTTAACATTTATCTTGGGAAGAAATGAATCATGTATGCAGTTATCATATACAAAAGGCAAATATTTCAAGTTTTATAAGGACACAACAATCCATAAAATATTGGTTGAAGGTAAGCACCAAACCCAGCAGTTGCCATTTCGGTGGCTGAAAGGCAAACCTGGGCTGTGGTTGTCTTCAACACTGGGAGCTTGATCTTGACTGCAGTTCTTTCACCTCAGATATTTTCCATGCAAGATCCCCAGCTGTACGACACAGTGATAGAGGCATCTCATTATTTAAGGCCCGTGCTTTCTTTCAAATACTCTTGGAAAACACACCAAAGCTAATCTTTCTCTCCATCTGTTTTTTTTTTTTGCAATTTTAAGAGCAATATTAAATATTCATAAATATAAAAACTATGTGGAAATACCTTTAATAATATTCTGATTCTGACTGTTAGAAAAAGGGGGGAGGGGAAAAAGAAAAACCACAATCCAACAACCAACCATCTTTGCCATCTTGGCCAGCAGTGAAGATAAAAATGGGACTGTTCCAAATATCCGGTAGATCACATGATGCTTCTGTCTCTTTGTGGACCAGAATTATTTCATTACTTTCTGCTGAGTTCTAAGAAGCCCTCATTAGAGGACAAAAGCCCCTGGAGTGCCTGAGATTCAGAAAGGCTGGACTGGCAGAAACATCTTCAGATTCTTATGTGGAAAGTACTGCAAAAGAAAGAAAAATATTAAGACATACAAACACATTTGTCACTATGCACAACGTTTTCCTTAAAGTACACAAAGGAAGGTGTTGTCTAAAAAAAAATTTACTTTCTTCTTTCACGCTTTGAGAAGATTTAATTCCATGGGAGAAAATTCCGTCTTCTGAAAATTTTAGCTCAGGGGCCAAGCTCAATACTGGATTAAATCAGGTGTAAATTATCCAATTTATTGGATGTCGAGCAGAGCTAAATGTTTCCCAATGGTACTTTTGCTATGGCACAGCACTTGGGTTCTAAACAAGACAAATTAGGCAGGTAAAGTTGTTTCTCTTGTTGGGACAAAGAGATCCTCATTATTATCCTCTATTTGCTCTGTGATACAGGCAAGCCGAATGTCTTACAACTGCCACCAGTCTTCAGAAGGGCTCCTGAGCATCTCAGAAGGACAGGACAATTCAAAGAGGATGTGCTGAAACCTCACTGCCTATAGGCAGCAAGCTCTGTTCTCTGTCATGACAGTATCAACTGTGTCTTTCTTGAGTGACTAAAATGAGAAGGGATTATTATGTATTTTTGTATGTAAATTCTGTAATTTTGTTGCCTACACTGAAAGAAAACTCGGAACATTTGAGAGGCTGAAGGGTTCTGGATGCACACTTTTTGGATTTGTTTTACCAAACGAATACTCAAACTTAATTACAGCTATTAGATTTGAATCAGAAATTCACTAAAGGAAGCTTGTGGTATGTATTTGGAGGAGATAAAATTTCATATTCACCATAGGGACCTTTGTCTCCAGGAATTTATTCAATCTGGGTGACAGTAAAAGATAAGCTGTATAGCAGCCTGGCACACCAGCCTAAGTACTGTGAGAGAAAGCAGATAGTGATGCAAATAGTTTACTGGTACTAAGGTTTTTTAAATAAAAGAATTACAAATATCTTGTTCACAATTCAATAAATGCCTAGGGGCTATATTAATCCAAGTTCTTAAAAATTTAACACCCATACAGGTAATATCTAGGAGCTAAATATCCATAACACTGTACGTGAAAATATTTGAGGCATGACTCCTCAAAAAAATCCATCGAAATCCACCTAACTGGAAATATAGTTCTATTTTGAATATCCAAAATTTCCATTGAAACTTTTAATGTACAACCATATAGCTAGAGAAATATTTCTTCTTTATTCATAATGTGTAATCTGAACAGCAAACTGTTCAGATTAAAAAAAATCTATTTTTTTATCAGAGTGTCATTTTGGCCTTTGAAGATTCAGCTTTTTACTAAGAAGCAGCTGAAATACTCTGTGAAAAATACTGACAAAAATTATTTCCTTCCACTGTTTCTTTGCTAAGCATCTCTTGCCAATTAGTCACTAGTTCTAATATTAATCCTTAAGAACTAATTAATCTGCATGTTGCGACAGTCTCATGAGATGCACATTCCCTATAAGGGACATTCCTTTACTTCATCATTTGGTAGGATTGGAGTCACAACATGAACTAGTGGATGGGCAAAGGCCCACAAAGATTTCAGAAATACTGCATCTCTAATGCCATCATCTTGTTTAATGTGTTGTTTCCCTGTCTAGTTCTGGCAGCTCCCAGGTATTACTGATGCCGTATTCCTCTCAAACCCCATTACATACTGTTACAGCACGCTTCACCCTCAGGCATTCAAATAAGCTGAAACTTCCAGGATGATTTATAAAACAATTTCCTGCGGAAAACGTAACCAGTCTTGTAGAACAGAACACTCAGCTAGTGCCAGCTCAAACTGCCAGTGCTTCCATTACACTATAAGCAGCTTCTTAAAGATAACAATTTTGAGTGAAATAAAACTACTGGGATCAAATTTTCTGAACTAGTAACTGCCTTATCATTTACAGCTTGGTCCAGCTTCTGGGACAAGAGCCAGCTGCATAGATCTTCCCTGGTTAATGATTAACAATGTTTTCTTCTAGTCTGGAAAAAATTCCTCAACAACAGCAGTGCAAATCAAGCAATAGACTTCACTGCATCTTCATTTGCCTGACAGTAGCACAAAGCTGGCAAAGGATGTCTGTAGGAGATTAAACCTATACAGGGTCATTAAGTAAAGGTTTGAGAAAGGAGTGATGAGATAAGGAAAATCAGTCAATGTAGAGTGCATGAACTTCAGCTCATACCCGGTCAAAGCCTGAATCATGGTGCCAAAGTTAATGCCTGCTGTGTATGTTAAGTAGGCATGATAATGTGACAGCTTAAAAGAACCCTAACGTGTAAAAAACATGTTTTAAAACCTGAGTGCACACTGCTATAAGAATCTGGCCTTCAAAGGTTTTCCACAGAGTAAAGAAGATATTCCTCCTCAGCAACTTCACATCTCATATTAACGATGATGATAATTTACAGCTGGATGAAAGTTCTCAATGTTTGTCACAAGTTGGGTGAGCACTGGTCCTGTGTAGGAGAGGAGAGAGAACAAAGTGTTCTATGGCTTTGTACAGATCACCTGCTCAAGCAATGGCAGAGCCAGGGATAAAACTTAACTGCCTGGAATCCTGCATTTCCTCCTTTTACGATATGAGGAGGTGGCTTTGGTGGGGAGAAAAGGAAAAGAATAGAGTAAGAAATCCTTTACTACAGATAAAAATCATCTGGGGCCTTGTAAGTTATTCAGCATTTTCAAAAGACTCACATACCAGGTGCCAGGATGGTATTCTGGGATCAGATATTCAAAAATATTGACTGCCCATGGCTTCACAGCAAAATCCCTGCAAACTGCAGTTACTCAGCATCTCCAATTGCTCACTGGCAATCATTTTCAATGTGGCTATTGCTTTGGTTCCTAGGTGTTCTATTTTAACAGCTGCTAAGCGGCTGGAAGTGTAAATCATTAGGCTCTTGGGCTTCCTTGAATTTAAATTCTGGAATGCATTCAACTGAGCACAAAAAGTGGAGATATGCAAAAACAAATGAAATTGTGACTGTCTCTGGACATTGCTGGGTTGGTATTTCTTCTACATGTCTGCTTAAGATTTCAAATGGACAATTTATTGTAGGTGAAAACATGTTTTTACATATTTTTGCAATAGTAAGAAGCTAGTTCAGTTTACCACTGGCATATAGGGTTGGTGACAGGTCTGCTATTAAGACACTTCCTGTGCTTTGCATGCTCTGTATTAGATTATGCAGTGAAGCTGCACAGCCCTGCCTGCCCTTTGGCTGCACACAGCCCTAGGCTATCGCTTAAGACAACCATTACAGCTGAAGACTCAGAATAGAAGAAAATGAGAGGCCAGGAACAGAGCTGGAAATTAATTCACAAAGACATAAGAAAGCATTGTTTCAGTAAATGAATAGGTAACGTGTCCGAGACTGTTATGGCACAATTGAACTTCATTAACAGGAACTGGGTTTTTTGTGGTGAGAGATCAGCTACAGGAATTGCACTCTCGTCCCATGTCACAAAGTCTGTCACGTGCTGGCAGGCACTTGCTACTGCCACAGAGTGCTTGTTTAGGTTCAGTCCCAGTCAGACTTTGGTGTACCTAGTGTGGCAATAAACTTCAATGAATCCCATTCCAAAATCAAATCACCCTCTCTCTTTAGAATGCAACATTTACACAGTATTTTAAAAATTAGAATAAGTTCCTCAGAACAGGAAGTTCAGTGCTAACAAATATGTCAGTCTGTGATGCAGTGCATACAGGAGAAATAGGACTAACAGCATCCTAAAAAAATAAAATACCTTTACAGGCAAAATGAACAGTAAACCACAGTAAGGCAGAGGTATCAGATCTTCCAGATCGGTTTGGATAAAAGTAGTCTCATGACCCTGTCACTTTCTTTTCTTGCAGCTGTTAACTGTTTAAAACAGAAACCAAGCTAGAGAACCTACATGTTCTCTTCACAACTCTGAGATTTTTTTTCATTACACATTTATTTTCCAATACAGCTTCAAAGACACATGTTGCTGAACCATGAGAAACATCAGATTCTTCAGAGATTCTAATATTTTCTTTACATATATTTCCAGCTAAGAAATGGTTTTCTTTGTACTGTTATTCCCATAGAAGCTGCTGTTATATAGAAACTGCCTGGTCAGAGGCTCTAAACCAGTATTTTGGTTTGGAGGTAGAAGGACACCCTTTTTTATGTCATCAGGAGTTCTTAGGCCTGAGAACTTCAGAGATGAATCCCATGACCCAGCTAAACTCCTGAACCTGAAAGGAGGGGGAAGTTATGATTTCCCTTGAACCAGGGATGCAAAGCATCTGCCTTAAACATGCACATTGCCATCTTAAACATGAAGGAGATATCTTGCTACAAACATGGATCCAACTATGTGTGTTTAAACTGAGCAACTGGATGCTCAGTCTTCCAACCCTTGGTAGCCTCATCCTTTGATTTTGTTGGTACTTTCCACTTTCTCTTACCTAATCTAGAGTACTTCACATCTCAGTTCATCCCACTTTTTACTCATCATCTTGCCCTGCTGAATACCCAGATCAGTGGGTAAATCAGCAGGAAAATCACTCAGTGATTTCACTCATTTCCTCATCTTCTCAAAATGTCACAAAACTGGAAAAGAAGAATAATTGTGACAGTCATTCCACTGGCAGACATTCCTCACTGCAACTTTCTCAGGAAATGACTGGACTGCACAGCATTCTCAGCTTGGAATTCTCAGTCAGCAGTTTGCAAGCCTCTACAATACAGCAGTAAAGTCAGTCATGGCACAGGAAACTTCTGCAGCTTCTGCTGAATCTTCAGATCTGCCTTCAATTCTTCACATTTGATCACTGTCGTCTACTGGATTTGTAGGCGCAGCAGAGCCTTTTGATTGATTAAAGGAAACTCTACCTGACCCCAGCAGCTTCTACACAGATAGCAGTATAAAGAAAATGTTTTCTTAGCTGGAAATATCTGTAAACAAAATACCAGAATACCTACTGAGCTGAGTCTCACCATAATGATGATATGTATCTTGTTCTAAAAGGGTTTCCGCTGATACACTTGATTAGTCAAGGAACACCTGAAATGTATAAAACACATTTACATTAACTTTGAGTGTCTCCTCTCCAGAAGCTGATCTTTCTCAAGGTTCACAGGAATCATGGGCTCCTGCTTCATTTGTCGAATGCTTTAACGTCTTTTCTCAGAAATTTCATTAATGAAAGAAATACTATTCTGTGTTCTGCAGGACACTTTAAAGTTCTTCAAAAACCACTCCCACTTTCTCAGCGAAGAGATCAATGTGTTTCCATGTATATTTGTAACATGTATACAATATTTACACACATTCATATGCAGACAGCTGGGATCCTTGCTATAGGCTTAAGAAAAAAATGAATTTGAGCTGATAATAGATCAAAATATTTTCCTGAACCACACCAAGAGGGCTGGAGGGGCAGGGAAGGTGATAATTAAAAGTCATTGAGCTCTTAGTCTTAAGTTAGGAGAGAACTGGAATATGCCCTATAAAAGTAAACTGAGTTAGGTAAGAAGCCATCCCCTAGTCAGTTCTCCAGTAAAATACTTATGTCTGACATTTCTTGTATTAGATTGCACAGTGATATCCTAGAAAAATACCTGGAAGTATGCAAGAGACTCTCTTTTTCTTAAAATAATACCTGAGAAAGTCCGGTGCCTTGGAAATCATGTTTTCAAAATCTGCAAATCCTAATTTCCCATCACCATCCATGTCAGCTTCTTCTATCACTTTCTCACAAACCAGAGTGATTTCTTCTGCTGTCAGCTCTTCCCGGGTCAGCTTATTGAGGGTTTTTTCCAAGTCTGCTTTACAAATGAAGTTATCTGTGTTAAAATCTAAACAATAGAAGAACCAAAGATCACCAAGAGTCCTACTTGTTTTACTCCAGACACAAAAAGCACACCAGAGCACCCCCATACAGTACCATAGATCTTAAAGGCATAGATTGCTTTAAGCTCTCGGGGAGCCATTTCACTGAGCACAGAGAACATATCCACAAAGTCATTGAAGCTCAGGCTCCCCTCTCCATCTTCTGAGAAAGACTCCACAATCCTTTCTTTGAAGGGATTCTCCTGTGAAAGACATATATAGATTGGTATTTGGAAGATAAAAAAACCTGCAGACTCTCTGATAATGAATATTTAATTGCATGGTTGGGTCTTTGAAGACAACTTTTTCTTTTTTTTTCCCAAAAATGCATTTAAAAATTTACATTTGTATGCTTTAGCAGGAAGTTTCAGCAGTCCTTGCTGCTGCATAGTAGCATTTCGGGCCTTTTATTTTCACTGATACATGTCAATGTCCAAACTGTGGTTGGACTAACTAAAAATTCCAGAGATTTAAATGAAATTTAATCTCCACGGGAGATGATCCTGAGATCACCCTAGAATACGACAATATTCTAAAACAATAAACACACAAGCAAGCATAAGAAAAGCTGCTTTATTACTCTGAAAGCCAAACCAAATATTTTTATAGTAAAAACCCAACATCTTTCTCACAGCTATATAAAAAACCTAACACTAATTTGTAACTGTATCTATAAAACTCTGAAAATCAATTCAATTCAGTTGAATATGAACAGAACACAAACATCACTTGGGCTGTGAGCAGCATCTCATCAAAGCTGTGCTACAGATCTTATCTGAAGCCAAGACACTGATTAACATATTGATCCATAAATATAAACAGCTGTGGTGGTGGCATATCAAGTTCACTATTTTTAATATGCATGCAGCATTTTGTTTGGCTTTATATGGAGAAGTACTAAGAAAGCTCAGAAGCTCAATCATATATCCATTTAATTTCTTTTTTTTTTCTGTAAATTTAATTACACAACAGGTATTCATAAATCATCCAATTATTTTAAATGAAATTTCAAAAAACAGCTATATTTGAGAGAAAAATGACCAGAAAATGTTATTTTTCAGTTTACTTGAATTCTTTCTTGATAATTCACACATAGAACAAAAGCATCTATGGAATGCATTATTGGCATAACTGTGGAGACTAAAAAAATAATGGCCAGGAACAAGGCTGTTTTAATGGACAGGTAAAGTGGGGACCACGGAGCCGTAGGCTCAAATGACAGCCCATTAAAGTAGTCAATACTAAATACAAATTCTCCTGCAGGATTTGATGACTGAAGGAAGTCCACGACAGGGTACAGGCCTACAGATTTCAAAGGATAGGAGATTAACGAGTTCACTGTTCAGATGAAGACAAAACCAGGCCAGATAAAACAAAAACAGAATAGAAAAGAGGGATTCCTGAAAATAGAAAGCCGCCTCAAAAAGCAGCAGGATCACATCTCTCCAGAGCCTCAGAATGAAAAACAACACCCCAGAACCAGGCATATGGCTGAGAGAACCTCACTGTAAAAGGATATGCAGGATATGCAGTGATCACTCATGTCTCGTGAATGATGTGTAGGTACAGCAGGTGTGCATCTGTGGGTACTGCTCTGGTTAAAGTATCTCCCTTAAATGCCTGTAAATGTGCCTGGAAATGTTTGTGGAATACACATTTACCAGTTTGTGGGATACACATGTACCTGTTTGTGAGATACACGCACACAGACATGCAGGGAAGAACAATTGGTTCTATCGTTTCAAACTGCCAGTTTAAAAATAAGCCAAAGTAAGATTCATTTGGGCTGAAATATATGAAAAGGCCCACTTTCTTGCTAAAAGCACACAGAAAAATGGTGTGTTATCTGTATAATATTTGAGAATGCCAAATATCAGAATGGACAGCAAAACATGTTAGAAATTAATTTTCATTTCTAAAATGCTGTATAGCTTTCTTTGGAACAAACCCGATCAGAAAGAAGTGTCATGGTAACAGTGGTAAACTGACATCTTAGAGGCAGCATTGGGTAACCAACCAGGAGCACACAGATGCAAATATCCCTATCAGCAGTGAATATCAAGCCCAGGACTTTGTGCAATAGAAAGGCTAGGGCAGGATCTCACTGACCCAATAAGCATATTGCAGTTGCATAAGAGGAGTTATTTACTTGGCATATCAGCGATCTTGAAAATACAAATGAAAATTAAGAATGAATTAAATGGACCTAAGCATACTTCTTAAGTAACTCTTGGCCAAATGGATCTCTAAAACCGAAATGAAAAATAAAATCTTTCCTCATATTGATTTCTTTCCTTTAACTTTCTCATATTGTGTGTCTTCAGGCAGTATATCTGTGGCTTACACAATGGAAAGTATTAGCTTACCTTCACAGATACTTTTCACATCCTTTCTGTAATTTCATTACCTCTACTCTAAAGAGCACAGATTAGGGTTCCATCATATTTAAAGGAAGAGCCATGGGGGGGAAGGGAGCAAAGGGGGAAATGATATTGTTCTTTCCTAGATTGCTTTCCCATAAGAACTAATTGTTGAAAAAAGAATCCTTTTAAAACTACAAACTTACACTTGTGTTAAACAGCTTTTACTGTACTTTCACGATAAAAATGAGAGAGGAGACAGAAACAGCAAAGAATTGCTACAACTGAAAAACAACTCTGCTGTTTTACAGATTCATGTTGTTGCTGTAGTGGCTTGAGAGAATCTTAAATGTGCCATCCATCTTTGTAAGGAATACTTCTTTTACTCAGATAGTTGTGTTTCTGTGCATTTTTAAATCTCACACAGCATCTGTTCCAACATACAGACTTATAACACTTACAAGAAAACACAACCATTCGTTTTCTAACAAACTATTAGAGGGTTTATCCCTGAGATTGCTGCAGCTAAATCACCTGTTATATTCCCCTGTCCTCTAATTTCCATCCCAGACTCTAGGAAAGCACTGCGGTGCCCTTTTGCCTTATCTGTTTTGTAGCTTCAGGAATTAATTTCAAGCATCTAATCCTATTCCCACAAGCTGACTGCATTTTGGAAATAAGAGGTTGCAGTGAATTTTGAAGATAGGCCAAGATAATCAGGCTGGAGATACTGGAGAGTCATTACAAAATGCTACTTAATTTTCATATCCACAGAAACACAATGATGATTTTATCTTTTGCATTTAAATATAAATCCCACTGACTTTAGAGAATATATCTAAAAGCACAAAGCAGTCTGCTTTGCAGACTAGTGCAAGTCAGAATCCTTTTGGATACTTTAATCAGGATTTTTTCAGCAACAGTAAAAAGCTAACCTTTCTCAAATTTCAGGAGTTATTAGAAAAAGAAAGACATTAACTGCTATCAGACAAACATTAATATAAAAATGGCTAAATTGTTCATTACTAAAGCTCCATAGGAAAGACTGGTGCTTTAGAAGGGAAGTCTACTAGGTCCAACAGCAAATTGTTCCTGGAGCAGATAAAAGCAAGTTTCTTTGCAGGGTTTGTTCCTTAATTTTCTTCTTCCTCAAAATCAATAACTTGGGTTTTATGTGTCTGTGATTATATTAATGTCATCAAACTTCTCTGCAGTGCCTGCAGGGTACTGTTTAAGAAACTCCTGCAGAAACCAAGGCTAAGATAGAGCTAAATGGATATGTTAATGTCTTAATAGCAAAGACCATTTTGTTCTGTCAGAAAGCAGAAGCATAAGCTAGCAATGACTCTTTACTGAAGTCACAACAGCCAAATAACCAGTGATTCTGGCTGTATACAGAATTGCTTGAATATTACAGAACTTAACAGTACATCATGGGAAGGTAAGGCACTGTGACAAGAACTGATTCCTAACTGTGTCAGGGAACTGCACAGACAATGCTGCAGATCCTCAGGGAGGTGCAGGTCTGGGGTTTGACGGATAGAAAACAGCCCTCACTTATGACACCTGGAGCACACACACCTGACGTGCTTGGGTAAAAAGGGACTTCAGAGAAGCAAGGAGAGTAGTCTGAAGGGAGTAAAACATCCCATCATAACTAGAAACAGCTAACAAAATGCAGCCAAGGATGTTGAGATGAGCTGGAGGCAAAGACTGGCCAGAGCAGGGTTGGGGCTTGGGAAGAATACCACCCTGCTCTCTCAGGTGTCATTTCCCATTACATGGAAAGCTTTGAACCTGAAGACTCACTGAAATCACTTCTAAAACCTTATCCTATTAACACTGTAGGAAGTATTTTTATTTTGAAGCAACTCACATGCATTCATGTTTAATCGTACTAAAAATAGGGTGCTAACATTAGTTCTGAAATGCGCGATGGAGTCACTGTTCCCTTTGCGTCCTTCCTGTCTCCTGTCTGATTCCTGTGCCTGCTGCCCATCCTGTTTCAGCAGTGGATTTATGAACTACCTCGCTCCCCAGTGCAGCTAATGACAAGGCCTGCGAGGATCAATGAAGTTCCTGTGTGAGCCAAAACCCAGAAAGCAACAGACTGTAAAGGAGTGAAACAAAAATGGTTCCCCTCCAGGAGCCCTTTGCTGCCCAACTCCTGAGAGAAGGATTGCTCAGCGCTGCAATACCCACAGAGAGCCCACACTCTGGGCAGACAATTTGAGATGTGGGTAAGGACACCCACCCACTGCTACCAGTCACAAGGGTCTCTGGCACCAGGTTACATTGCCACCTGCAGCTCTGTGGAAATGACAGGGATAATGTGACTGAAGTAAGGTTTAATTTGAAAAAAATAACACTTTTGCTTTCTCCCTGGTCCCACACTGAACAGCCCATATCTTGGCTACAGCTTTGCAATATTAATTACTGCAATCTCACAGGTGTCCAGATGCCCCAAAGTTAATTTAGTAGGCTGGTGCCCGTGTAACAAAGATTGTCAAAATTAGAGGACAGAGACTGCAATGAAACTGATGGAGTAAAGTAGCTCTGTTAACTTCATTGTAATGGTAGACCTAATCAACTTAAAGTACCTTTCCCTTCTTTATTTATTTATTTCTTGTCCCGACTTTCAACTTTTAAGAATCAGGAGTTAGTGAATAATTCATTACCAATTAAAGTGAATGACCATCAGCATTTTTTTTCCTTGAAACACAAAAAACCTGGCTCAAAACATTAATGCGTGAGGTAAAGACCTTTCTTTATTGTAGCAGAATCTAATTTAGAAAAGTGCATTATTGATTCTATCCGTTTGTCAGAACCTGCAGTGGTATTGAGCTCAACATTGCCAGTAACTAGAAATGTAATGTGTATATGAAAAAAGCCAGGTGCATTGAAATTAGCACTAATTTTATTAGACTTCAATAGACATTTAGGTCATTTATTTCTATTTTAAGATGTAAATGTTGGCTTTGTCTTCACCTTGATGAAAATTTACCGAAGAAACAAAACACCATAATGATTTGTTAGGCACTCTGGTCAAGTTGCAAAGGTTAAAGATTTTTTTTTCTTAGTATATGAGCTGGAGTTAGTACCTAGCTCATATAAAGAAAAATAAACTCTTGAGGAAACACTCTCTCTCCCCCTCACTCCCATCTGCACAGGTTCACACAAGATGCTTCATGACCAAGATGGACCCAGTTTACGACAAAGATCCCAGGCATTTTAATATCTTTTAGTGTCAATGCTTTGAAAGAGTTATGGAATAAGACCTAGTCTCCTCTTACTGTGATTTTACTGAAAACAAGCTCAGTAGCTATTGAAAGCCCTTTTCTCTGTGAGCTCCTAGAATTCCTGAAATGAGTGTTTTGCCACCAATATTTCTAAGATTCTTCCACAGAGTTATGAGACCTGAGAGAGGATTGGTATAAAATTCAACACTGAATTTGTCCTGTTATTTTCATAAAGTCAAGCTCCATTACCGTGGAGACATCTTCTAAAGCAGGGTCAGAAAGCTTCATAGACTTGTGGTGCAAGAAGATAGATTATGATTCACTTCATTTATGGAAGTCTCTTAGGAAGTCTATCATTACCACTTAAGTTTGCTAGGCTAGCAAGACATGCACCTGTATCTCAATCTAAATACGATCCTGTATAAAATTTCTGGTTTGTACAACAGCTTAAGTACCAGACCTTCCATCTCTAAAGTTCTCATAGAATGAACTGTTCCTTAAGTGTTCAGTCCTGTATCACTGAAGCCAGAAAGACTCTGTGTGATCATAATTTCTCACTTTCTTTTCTAAGCTTAGCCTTAATTTGTCACGAAGCAAATCTCAGCCGTCTGGCAGTAAAACTCTGAGGAGTCAAAGAAGTGTGCCAAAGGATTTCACATTGTGTTATCAAGATCCCAGAGATGATAACATAAACCCTAAGGAAGACCGATGCCATTTGAAAAAGCATAAACATATTTTGCTGAAGAAGCTCATGTTTACTGTGAAAAAGAATTCTAAATTATTTCTCAGCCTCTTCAGAAACACAAGCTGTCCATAGGCATCTGCTAAATCAGAGTCTGAAGAATAACTGAAGGACAAAAATTTTTCCAAGGTTTTCTATTGAATTAAATGCTTGCATGCATTTAATGTTTATTATTCATTTATATGAAATGCAGGTCAAACACTTTTTAACAAACATACATTAACAAAATGTGCTTCTTGTTCAATAAATTACATTATCCCAGAATCAAACATAGAACAAGTGTGGTATTAAAGGAACAAGGAGTTCCATGAACAAGTGTGGTATTAAAGGAACAAGGAGTTCCATGAACTTCAACTTGAAAACTAATTCAAATGTTTTTCATTTCATGTTGACTTAGCGTCCTCCACAACTGAATTTCTAAAGCACTGCTTCTGCTTGTAAAATATCAGATATTTGAAAAAAACCACAACACTGAAGAAGAATTTCTAGATCATTAAAATTACGTGACCTTGTATCAATTGCAAGGTTTTTATAGCATTCTTCTTAAAAAGCTTAATAATTCTTCACCCAGCTATCAGATGGAACACATAGTTGTTTCCACATTATAGTAATTTATAGACATCAACTGATTAGCATACATAAAAAATAGACTGTGACAAAACACAACGTAATTCAATGAACTGTTTAAAAAATAAATGCTAAAAGTCCACATTTGTCCTGTTAAAACCATATTAAATTGTTGAACTGAGAATAAAAACAAATAGTGTCTCAAATTTTTTTGCAGTGATTGCTTTATAGCTACTGCTTCTCTCATTTGCAGTTACATGGACTGTTTCTCCGCTTCCTATGATGTAATGTCTCCATGAAAATGAAAACTCCTGATAATTAAAAAAATAATATTTATTGTGCTCAGGTAGCTGAGAAAAAAATGGGGAAAACCTTTACTTTTTATTAGCAATATTCTGCACGCTGCTAGCAATATTTCCTATGAACACACTGAGATGAGAACTTCAGATTTCTAACCAGTTCTTCACACAGAGATCTCTAGGGGGGACGTGACTTCTATGGGGGATATACACAAAGGGCAACGATAGCTAAATTTAGTTCTGTTTCCTATTCATTTCCTTTAACATCTACCCCAACTATCTCTGCAAGAAAGACATTCACCTAAATATTTTCCAGTTTCTGGGTCTGGTTTTGCCCTTGAACAGTAGCAGGAAGGGGAAGACCTCAGCATGCCACAGCACTTCTGAATATCAATCTTGGCAAAAAGTCTGGCAGAGGAGCTACAGAAGTTAATATACCGTTTGTAAGCAGTCAGAAGTGATACCTTTAGCTCAGGCATGTTTATTATAAGCTGCATAGGTAGTTTAACATCTGGGTCCTTTGTATAGTCCATGGGCACAACGTTTGGTGCCATTTCATGGTATCGGCCGTGCAACCTGTAAACAAGCAGAAACAGACAGCCAATAACCAATTTTAAATAACCAATTCCATTCAGACAGTAATCAGATACAAATTTGTCTTGCAGCTCTAATCGTTGTTTTTAGTGCACAAGTCTGAGCCCACCAAATTCCCATCTTTTTGAAAAGAAGAGGGCTTTGATGCAGTATCCAGCATAACTGCTACCAACAGCCACGCGTTCCCTGAGGTGTGTAACTGAGCAGTGTTTCACACTATGTGTATGTAACATTTAGGCACTGCCTAGGCACATACACAGAAGACCTGAACCAAGGTAGGTACTATAAAATGCAATTCTTATCATATGTGGAAGCTTAGTCTTACACCAAAATCATAAACTACTTAGGGCAGAAAGTGGTTCCTTTGTCGTGCCCTATGTATTAACAGAGTGTATTCTGATCTCTAAGTAGGTCACATGTACTACTTGTACATAAAAAAAGCTGTATTTTGTGATTTCTTTTCCTTTTAACAAAAAATCCTGCCTGCTCACTAGGCATACTAGCAATTACATATAGAGATTACCACGTTTTGACAGCAGAACATAAACAAAGCAGTAATACAGAAAGCAATGCCTCAGCAACCCCTTCATTTTTCCAGCTTTAACTGCAGCAGCCCCTCACCCAACTGAACTACTTCAGATTTCTGTGTGTAAATAAACTCAAAAACTATGAGAAAATAATCTACAGGCATCTGTTTTCTCACGGTTATGATGTGCCACAAAGAACACATGAAATGAAACACAGAAACACATTTTTTCTGCATCGTAGGAAACGGACGTCCTCCCTCTGCACAGCAATATTTTGTGCCATACCGGAAATTGGATACCCACTGATCTAAGCACATTTCAGCTGCTCACCACAGCTCACCCTGACATTTCATAAATACTGTGTAATTCAAGATGCAATAGCCATTTCCCTCGCTAGCAACTGATTTCTCCATTGTAAATAGCAGCCACAAAGATGCTTCTAAATACAACAGAAAAAGCAGCTTAAAAGCATTTAAAAGGAAGCAGACCTTTCAGGTAAAATATCCATCGAAGGGCTATCTTCTTTTTTAAAATCTAGAATACTGAAATGGTGTTCTAGTCTTCAAAAAAATTAAGCACTCGTTACTGGCAAAACTTGACCATTGTGGACAACACTTCGAAATTCAGGAGCTGACAATCCCTGCTTATTTTAACTGCCAAGATTTGCTTCTGTACTTCATCTAATATTAGCTTTGTCTCTTTATAACATGCAATATCAACACAAAGTAAACCTGTCACTTCTTGCTGACAGAATTCACTACCTCGTCAATCTATTTATACTGAAGTTCAGCCATACCCTTCAGCAGCTGAAAGAAGGATAAGGTTCCCAACTGTAGACTAGACTCTGCTGGACGTGTCTGGGAGGCAGGCGCTGGACACAGAAACGTGCAGGTAATTAACTGCAGACTTGAGGGCAGCTCTCATATCCTGTTTTCCTCCCAGCTAACTCTGCCATTAATTCACCAAATCAGTCAAAGATCTGTAGATGTAAGACCTTTCCACCTGAGTGGATTTCACACTAAAGCATCCAAATGAGTCTGTAGGAAGTGGCTCAGATCTAACTCTTGCAAACCAAATTACAGCAATAAAATACATCTTTCACATGCTTTTATCTGCAAGGATCCAGCAACTCTATTTGTAATAGTCTTATCACATGGCATGATTAGCATTTATGACAGTGAAAAGGGCCATAAGATTTCCCTATGCCCAAGATATAGTATGTTGCACTTGCTCCATCATCCTTTGAAATAAAAAACAAAAAACTCAACCAACCGAACAACCACAAAAGACAGTAACATTTTTTCCCACTGGAAGATCTTTATGCTGGAAGGTTCTTCAGGGACACCATGTACTGTTTTATAATAAACTGGATTGCCAGTATCAAATGCTGGACTTTGTAGAAAAAATAACAGACCTGCTTCAGCCTCTTAACAGGATGCCAAGAAAACCACCTGTCACAAGGAACACAGTCCTTTTTGCAGGAATTCCACCAACACTCCTGTTTGGTTGAATAACTTGTTACATTTTGGCAAGGAAACAATGCATGTCTGATCAATTATTCTGTAACACAACGTAAAGCTCAGTAGACATTGGGGTTATTTACACCCATAATCCTCCTGTATGCAATTATGCACCCATATTGCCTGTATGCGATACTTCGCTACACCTTGTAGTGTTGTGCACTATGACAAATCCTGTGAGTCAGACTCAGTAATCACTTCCCAAATGCTGCTCTCATTACCGACTGTTCTCTCACATCTCTCAATAACATTAATTACTAACTGCAAGTAGAGAAGAAACAAAGCTCTGGTAAAGGCTCTGATATTTCTGTTTTTGTAGAAGCAGAAGGCTCCTCAGGTGACCTGAACATATCAGAGCAGTTGTGACCTAGAGGAAAGGCTTCTTGTCGTTTTACTCAGCATGCCCTTCACAAGAAGGATATCTGAAGACAACCTGAAGCTGCTTTCTCTATCTGCTCTAGACACAGAAACATTTATTTCTCGTCAGAGAGGCAATATAAGGTTTTACAGTGCTGTCTGAACACACACAGATTTGGAAAAGTTGCCATTATCATACAGAGACCATCATGTATATTCAGAAGCCCAAGACCAGCCTTACTATCTTTGCAGCAGTAACTATTACAGATCCTGCAGCTGTATTTCCTTTAAGAGATTCTTCTGGATGCATGCAGAAGCATTTTCCCATTCCTGGATGTGCTCTCTTTGTCAGCAGGATTCCTTATTTACTTTGCGTGGAAGTAGGAAAGGAAAAATTGGCAGCATCTTCCCTGCCACAAATGAGAGTGGGAGGGAATGTGGTGATAAATTCAATGGCAAATTTCATTTACTGATGATGCTCTGTCCCCACAGGTACTGGTATATGTTTATGCTTCATGTACAACATTCAAGGATTAAGGCTGTGATTCTGTATCACTTTAATCCAGTCTAAACCCAAACTGCTGATCTGCCCTTGCAGAAGTTTGAAACCCGCCAGGCACTCATGTCCCTTGTATAAGCACTAACACTTAAGAATGTGCAGTGAGGTTCAGGGATCTGATGTGTTTGAAAATATAGAAGTTTTCACAGTCAGCTCCTTGAGCTTACTGAAGCAGTTGCAACAGCAGTGGAAGAAAATGGGGGTTTAATTTTCTATTAAATTAATCAATAAAGGCAGAACAAGACTTACCCCTGTAGACAGCAGTAGTTTTAAAATCAACTCAGCTGCCCATCAACCAGTGAAAACAAAAAAAGCTGTGTTCAGAAAAAAATCCTCAAAACAGTTTTGTCCCCACAGCCTACTTTTGATTGATGCTAACTTTCATTTTACCACTTTTTACGTGGCAAAAAAGGGTGGGTCAGAGTCTGTTCTCATTTCTCAAGGGTGAAGCATCCTGGAGTCAGCAAGGGTGACACTGTGGGTATTTGCTGGACACAGTTTGGGATGTCTCCAAACTTACAACAGAGCTTCCAGCTCTTCCTGAAGAGATCTGAAAAAAAGATATTTCTAAGCTTACACCCTGCAGCAACCATTTAGGTTCACTACTGAGCTTTGGGAAGAAGTCAGACTATACCCAAGGACACCAGTGGGTGTGTTAAAACAAAACAGCTCTTCCTTGGCTTGGTGTACATTCATCTCCACCATTAAATGTAGTGACAACATATTACAGCTGGCTGGGCTGCCTTTTTAACAGGCACGCTACACAGGAGTGCTGAAAACAAAAGATAAAAGCTTGCAATGGCTTATTGATTAGAAATAAGTAAAGGCTTTAAAGTGGCCTTTAGAAACGAATAAACATCTCCCCAGTTCTGGTCCCACAGCAACAGTCACTTGATTTATGCTGCAAGGGAAAAACATTTTTATTCAGCAATATATATCCTATTTATTCCTAAATAAAAGGGATGCATTCAAAGACTTGTACATTACAATCAAGACCATCTCAAAGAGCAAATTCTAGATTGCTCTGAATTGTTCTGCATGCTCAGAAAAGAAACAGCAAATGGCTTAACTGGAGCAATGAAACCAGACAGTGAGTGCTGATGGACAGTCCCACCAGGGGTTCACAGTAGCTGTGGCATGACCTGACCACACAATAACCTGTGCCAGCAGCAGGACCAGAAGTGCTGTTCAGCTGCACTTTTGGTTATTCACCACAATCTGAGCTATCGGATCCTGTCCAGATGCCAGAGCTGAACAGAACAGCTGGATAAGGACTTTCTATAATATACAGAGAAGAATTCACCATGCCAGAGATCAGCAGGAAAACTGACAAGTCAACCCAAAGCCCTAGAAAGAGGTAGGTCTCAACAATCAGCCCTTCCAACCACCTGGAGACTGAGATGGCTGGAAGTAAAAGAAGCAACAGCACTGAAGATGGGATTGCATGGAATGCAGGACAGAATGCACAAATGGGAACTGATTTACACTCCTTGCTACAGAGGCTGTAGCACTGTACCGATGCAAATCAGTGAACTGCACATGCTCTCTTGTCCTGCAGAGCTTTAATGGACAGCTGGGGAACAGGGCCAGACAGACCAAAATCTACAAGTCTGCCACACAGGGAGAAGAAGCTGCTATAGCTCAAAGAGAAGGAGGTTCTTCAAGCTGAGCCTGAAAAACTGAGGAAGGAGGGGCCTTTGGGGCTGTCAGCAACTGATAAAGTACTTTCAGGGTCTCAGATTTATGCCATACTTGCACAAACTGCTTTTGCAACAATAAATGTTAAATGTTGCACATGGTAACTGAGGCATAAATCTCTGTGCTGCACCAATTCCTCAGTGAATTATTACTTCCAAAGATTGCAAGAAGTTAGAACAGTCTATTAGAGAAGGGGGTCTGCCATGTGAAGCAAAATGACACGAAACATGATACAAGGAAATTCAGACAGAAATTGAAACCGCAACTCACTAAATCGCCACAGTTCAACAAACAGATAAAGAACAGAGAACAATGAGAAATACAAGCAGGAAGAATTGAAAGTTGAAGGAATTATCTTACTGATATGCCTTGTCCCTTTTATGCTTTCCAGTTAAGTTATTTTCATTGTATCAATAAAATACAATAACTGGACACAGAAATCAGATTTATAAAAAGGCAGCATAATAAGATGAGAAAAAGTGGATGATGAGTCTTCTGCTAGTTTTTAGTTAGCATGTAAAGTATTTATTCATCTTTGCAATTCAAAATGAAGCAGCACAAATTAATTCAAAAGAATACTACATAAATATCCTCCCAAATCATCTGCAGTAAAATTAAAAAGAAATTGCAAGAAATGTTTTTGGCAGATGATTTATAATACATTTATTCTAAGTCTAGTCATAGTTAGGAAAGCTCTGACTTTCAATACATGTACTCTACTGTTCCCAGAACTACATGATGCATAGAAAGTATAGATAAAAACACTTTATAATGTTTTCCTTTCCTTGAAGCAGCACTCAAAGCCATGCTCACAGGCCTCTTTTCTGCTGGCGATCCAAAGAATCACAGAATGACTGAGGTTGCGAGGAACTCCTGGAGATGATCTGGTCCAACCTGCTGCCCAGCAAGGGCACCTGGAGCAGGCTGTCACATCCAGATGGCTTTTGAGTATCTCCAAGGCTGGAGATTCCACAACCTCTCTGGGCAGCCTGTTCAGCGCTCGGCCACCCTCACAGTGCTTCCCTGTGAGGAGTTCAGCCAGAACCTCCAGTGTTTCTGTCTGTACCCACTGCCCCTTTTCCTGGCACAGGCATCTGTCTCCTTTGCACCCTCCTGATCTCAGCTCTCTCAGCCTTTCCTCACATGAGAGAGTCCTCAGTCCTTTATCCATCTCAATGGCCCTTTGCCAGGCCCTGGAACAGCTCCTTATTTCTCCTGTACTGGGGAGCCCAGAACTGGACACAGTACACCAGCACTCCAGACTCCATACAGATCAACACTGACAGGGATCCTGTCCTATCACAAGCCTTAGCAAAATAGGTTCAATCTGACAAAAATATAATATAGGAAAAGTTTATTGTACAGAAAAGAAGGAACTGCCTATAAGCCTTTTTTTTTTTTTATTCACAGAGGATACAGCAACATTTTTAACAACAAGAATAGTAACATAACTAACAAGAAGATCAATAGTCGCTTCAGGATATATGTTCTTCGTGTATGTAGTTTCTTGTAGGTGCTAAAAAGCTAGAAGCAGAGAAATTCTTCAGCCTTTTCTCAATATTCTGTGAGAAGACTGTCTTTCCTATGTAAACTATTTTAAACAAGGTCACAGTTTCATAAACTTCTTGCACTCGCAAGCTGTTTTGCAAGATTGTTATGGCTTCGACTTTGAAAATATTATGGAATAGGTCTCTTAAGATTTGGCCAATCCTCTCAAGGGGTGGATGGCCGAGGAACCAATTACCTATTGCCACTCAACACACTTTTTGCGATCTATCCTATATAGTAGCCAGAAAATTATTAAAGAAAAGCTTCGGCTTCCACTGTTCATGAGCCTGGACTCCGTGTCGTTTTCTTTATGAGCCTCGGACGTAACAGTGACAGTTTCTTGCCTAGAACTCAGGAAGATTCCCAAGGGTATAGAGTTTCCCTCAACTTCATTCTTTTGGCCGATGTTTTTTCCCCCCAAAGCTGACAATAGGGCAATTCCCCCTTTCTCCATACAAAATTTCAAACTCTTTAAAAGAAAAACAGGAGCTGTATTCTAACTCCTTTCATTTGTGTAGCAACTTGCTCCACAGGGAGCTGCATCCCAAGCAGTTTGCTGCATTTGCGCCCTTATAAGGAAGCTTTGCAGACACTTGAAGGAAACCACTGCTTAATTCTCTGGCAGATTTCAGATTTAAAATCCAGCATTCGGGTGGATCGGCTACAAGGGCTCCTCTCACCTCACCTTTCAACCATCAAGAACAAGCCAAGAAACAGGCAGAGAAGAGAAGGCAACAGAAGAATTAATTTTCTTCTACAAAAAGGTTCAAAGGTTTGCTGACATACCAGCCAATGCCCACCTTGGTCATTTAGTGCCATACTCCCCTGGCAGTTGTCTAACTAGGTTAAGTCAGTCTCAAGTAATACAAGTTGTATTTACAAGTTTTGTGCTTTTTGGCTAGGACAGACATCCAGGAACACCTGCATTTGAGTGCTTTTTTGGGTGCCAAACTGTACCAGTCTACAGAGAGAAGCAGAAACAGATGGGCTGGCGAGCAGATAAGCATTATTGCTGGAGTAAAAGCTTGTCTGCCAGAAAATCAGATTTGTAAAACTGAGTAAGAGAAATAATGCCTTATAAGAGACAACTCAACCATTTGTTCCCATTTACAATCACAAGAGAGGCACGTTATACAAACAGATTCATTGCTATGACTAAAGTGGTTTTCCAGCTTTTCTTCGTGTCATTTTTTCCTTTTTATTCCTGTTTCTCTCTACAGGATGTTTTCCAGGATAACAAATCTTTTTAAAATGGTGATGCTGAAAACTGGACAGTCTATTCTTACTCAGGTCCCAGTAGTGCTGACTGGAATGCTCCCATTTTATAAACACTGCTGAGGCTAATGCATCATAGAAATTCACTTCCCTTTTCTGCAAGAGCATTGCGGGGGCAGTGTTGTTAAAATTTTGCTCACTTTGCTTAGATCACTAACCCCCCAGCCCATTTTTTTTTTTGATACATTGCATTCTGCACTTGCAAATTTTTCCACAGTTCTTAGGACTTGAGTGTGTGAATTTCTTTTTGTTCACTTTGACTTTAGTAATTTCTCTAACGTACTGAGTACTGTTGAAAAAGCTAATCTTGATCTTCATAGCATCTGCAACTCTCTTCACCTTAATGCTTCTTACCATTCTCACCAATCTTCTATGTTCAGGAGTACCTTGACCAAGAGGTCAGTGCACTTACACAAGTAGAAAAGGACTAACACAAACTGGAATATGTAAAAGCCTTTACCAAAATAAAGATATGTTGCAGCTGCTTCTTTTCTCTGACTTACAAAAGCAGACACTCAAAGGAAGATTTGCTTTTAACAAATCCACAGTGGCTGCCTCTGAGCATGTATTAAGTTCTAGGCATTTACAGCCTGATTGTCTACCAGTGTGTTCTGGCATCTTTCCATGCAGAAAAGTTGTGTCCTGAAGCTGCACACACTGGTCTCATTTCCACATTCTCCTTAAGAAAACTGGGGCACGTTTTCAAAGGCCTAACACCACCAAAGCAATCAGTAACAGCTCTAAAATTTGTCAGCTGTCCTAAGAGTATTTTAGATAATGTTTTGAGTCGGTGATAACATAAATGTCGACAATACCCAACATTTTTGAATATGTTCTTGCCCTGGGCCCCATGACTAAATGCTTGTAGCTGTGATTGGCACTTCCCAAAATTAACCATCTTTAATAAAGACGTAGGAGTATATTTAGGTTTTCTGGTGATAAACAGCTATCGAACACCAATAGTGAGCTATGGGTTCTATTTTTCTCTTTCACCAGGCACTCTTGCCTCTGCTGCAGTCTTACTTTATATTTTTTCCTAGATCCATTTTCAGCATTTTGTGTTAATTTTTCTTCACTTTAAATTAATAAATTATATTAATTTCTAATAATTTGCAAATTATCCACACTCAGATTACTAATCAAAAGAATGTGTCCTCAACCCCTCTGACCCCAGCCTGCATTTATGTTGACTTAAGCTGATGCTGACACCAAAGCCTTGCACAGTGTGTAAGTCAATCTAAGACCTTACTGGTAGGGAAATGCTAAGCCTTGCTCTGCTCTCCTTTCTTCATTTTCAGTTGCATTTGCTTGCTCTGCCTCTTATGCCAGCTTTGGCACTTATCTGATCCCTCAGAGAGCTGATTCAGCTTATTAAACCAGCAGAAAATAGATTTACTGTTGTTTGGGGTTTTGATGGGTTACTTTCCCTGTAGGGACAGATAAAAACACTTAGCCCATTTCACCTAATTGCAATCTCATGCTGGTTTTCATCACTTTATAGCAATTTAAATTGAAGCTGCCATATTAATCCCTTCATCCCCATCTACACAACAGTACCTCTTCCTCACTAACAGTCATTAACAGTTATGCAAATGGACGGTAGGCTAGACAGGGCTTTCCTTTTTTTCTTTTTGTAAGGTTGCTCCTTGCTGGATCATCTCACTGAACTCAGCAGCTGCACAAGAAATTCAGTTGAGCCTAAAAAAGGACTGGGCCTGCATTTCCTCCATCTCACCCCTATGAACATCCTGCAGTGCATAAATAAGTGCCCAGCAGTACCTGGCTGCCCCTTCAAGGAGACAGGGAGATGCTAAATCAGTAAGTGTTAATTAACCAGGGGGTCATAACCCATTTTATTCCTGCTCAGTAAAACTTCACCTCAGACATGTAAAAACACCTCTGGATTTTACGCTGACTGTAGGACGTGCCCTCACTGGTATCACTGAGCAGAAAAGCAGCAAATCCCTTTCATACAAGTCACTGGCTCAACCCTAAAAAAGTCTGTGATATTCACCTTACTCTAATCACCACCATCGATCTCCTTATGACAATTACACATTATAAACGTATCTCAAATCCAATCCTACTCTCATTCATTTCTGCAGAATAACTGGCTTTATCTGGTTTCCTCACAAGCCAGATAAAAAGATTTAGCCTCTTCCACATGGATCACAAAGGAGAAATTTAAAACAATTTACTTACCGAAGGATTTCCTTCCGAGTGAAGAACGTGCAATCCTGTTAAAGAAACAAAATGTGTCATTGTACTGCAGAAATATCGAAAACAACTGCAAAGAATTATTTCTAAAGCTTTTGGAAGGTAACTCAGATCTGACAGAGAAACATTAAAGATGCCATTTGGGTGCCATCTACTTTTCACTCAGAAAGCAATATACACTATAAAATAACAGAAATATTCCAAAGACAGGCCTATCAGTGAAAAAAAAGATATTGGCAATGTGATAGTTCAGAAGGAAAAAAAACCAGGTTGCTGAGATACTTCTCCAGTGTGGAATGACCAGACCAGAAACAAAATTAAATCCAAAAAATAAGGTATATGCCAAAAGTATTCCATAAATGAATATGGAAAACTATAAACAACAAATAGATGACAAAAACTGTCTTCTAACTTGAAGCATCCCCCTACTGGAGACAACTGGTTTGATAATAAAATTATGTGGTTATTTATTAGTTATTAACTCTTTTTGCTAACAATCAGTTTGCACTATGGCCACTTTGGTGAAGGCTGCAAACTCCTCTATTTTAGGAGCAGGGATAAATGGACAGCCCCTGCCCTGAATAGCAGAAAACTATACAGCTCTCTCTGGGCTGTCACAGAGTTAGAAATAACTTACTAAAATGCACAGTAGAGCTTGCTGAACATGAGAGAAGAGCATAAAAGCACTCGCATTCTAAATGGCTCTGTGACGTGACTGAATGTAGACTGGCTTAATTCACTTCATGAAGAGCTGTGTCATACTAGAATTCAAACACTTCACCAAAGAACCAGAACATGAGCAGTGGAAGAGTTTGCATTTCATGCATTTCTACATCAGTCACAAAAAAAGTAATAATTTCAGGTGCTGTGAGAAAACATAATAATCAGTCCTATTCCATTCAAAAATAATCCCCTAACCTCCACTATCTTACCTAGTATGTACTTAATGGAAATTCTGCCCTTCATCCAAGACTAGGAACACCAGCAGTAATGAAATATTTGATAATCAGTTGAGAACATATTCATCAATTCAGAGAATATGCAACTCGATCTTAGAGCCAGCTCATGAGGGTGTATATATAGGGAACAACCACCAACACAGAAAATTCTTCCTGATTATCCACCTCTCTCACAGGCCCATGTGATGTGGCAAGGCATTTGCCTAACAATTCAGCTCTTTGTAGTTTTCCCCCTTTAATGTAAAGATATTTAGAATATATAATCTTTGAAAATCAGCTTGTGACAAGATGACAGTATCAGACTTGGTGAGTCAATACTTAGAGGGTACAAACAACTACTTTGACTCTCCCAGTGCTGCTCTTCAGTCAACCAGTGAAACAGTATTTCTTTCCCAAATTGAGACTCATTCGGGCTAAATGCCTGCTTCTTCCAAGGAGGGGAAAAGCAAAGGAACCCAGCTGGCTGAAGCAAACAGCCTGTCTCGGGTGTCCAGGAACGCGATCAGTCCCGCAGGGTATCAATTATTGAGCTGTCTTGCTCTCCTCCATACAAAGTGGCAGGAGCAGCAGCTCTTCCTTCAGTGGATTGTGCAGTTACAGGGCCCAGGAGGAAGCACCTTGGGAGCTGCTGACACTGTCGTCACATTGTCTGGAACCGCACAAAGTGACATCGGAGCCAGGTGCTCAAGTCTTTCTTAATTCCACACAATCAACACAGTCAAACTGTCACTTAAGGATGCTTCACTTACTAAGAAAGGGCAGGTGTAATCTCACAAATAATTGTAATGCCCTCAGCAGCAACCATGTGTCACTATACAGGCTGGGGAAAACAGCAGCCACTTAACTAGAAAGGTGACAGGGAAGTGATATACAAATGGAGACAAAGATTAAAAAGAAAAGTTACCCTTTACCTTGCAGAAGTCCTGCAAAAATGCTATTGGAAGACAAATTAGGAGGTCAGATAATTAACCATTTTTGCTGACAGTCCACACATTTTTTTATATTTTATTCTGAGTTGCTTCATGACATTGACAACACTGCTGCCTGCCTGTTTTTAAATCAACAAAATTTTTACTAATATAATCTAAACCCCAACAATATTGAAAACCTCTATAGCAGAAGCAGTTGCAACTATCTGCCTGACCACCGTTACTGACAGCACTATTCCAATTATGCCTGCCAATTGCATGGAATTGTCAGGGATGGGGGATGCCAAAAAAAATTTAAGAGTGGTCTCACTCTTGAGAGAGATCTTAAAGCTACTCAGGGTCAAAGCACCACAAATTCATTGTGACCTGGCCTATACTTCTGATCCAGCCAGATGATTCCACTTATGAAAGGATTTACCCTTAAAAAGCCTGTCTGGTGTCAAATGGCAAATGCAAAAGCCACAGCTCCACGTGACCTCTCATAGGGAAGTCCAGCCATCCCTCTTGCTTCTCCCACCTTCTTATTTCTGCCTTTTTCTTTATGCAGACTTCACCTTGATGAGCAGAATAAGTGCATCAGAGAACTCTGAAGGAAGGAACTAATGTGTTTGTAAATGACATAATGAATGCCTTTCCAGCTTGGATCATTGCCTTTTAGTGACTTAGAATATAGCGCTGGCAGTGCTGGTACAAGAGATGAAGGTGAATCAAGTATCTATTTATGGCAGGAAAGGGGTGTAGAACTGACTTTTTTTTCCTTTTTTTTTATTTTTTGAAAGCACAGTCCTCACTTGGATTAAAATCATGATGGAAAAAAGGTCTAAAAAACATAATTACATTTCATAGTTGCTGGAACTTCAGCAATTTAATTAAAGACTTTTGACCAGAGAAACACGGAAGTGAATCATCCAGTTTTCTTCTGGCTACTTCATTCATACAGAAAATACACAATGAAGAACAACAAATAGTAAATTAACATGTTAAATTCACTCTCTCATACGGAAAGGTGAAGTGGGCTCTAGAAAGCATTTGTCATTTATGCACACAACTTTGATTTTCGTTCAAGCCAGAGGTATCATGGAACACATTTGTTATTTTGTGGACTGTATTTGAGTTTGCTATGAACACAAAAAGCAACCTGTCTGTTCTGTTTGGACACGAAAGCAACTGGCAGTCCTGCTAGAAAAGCACAAACTAAATATTGAACAAATAAACATTCCAGAGTTTTCATAATTCTTATTAGTTCAACAGTTCTGGCAAGAATTGATCCTGGTAATCATTGCCTTTATTTCCAGTGCTATACACTGGCCTGAAAGGCTTCTGCTAACAGCAGGGCCTTGGGGGTTTTAGCCTGTTTAGAACAGACCTTGACAGATCACCTACTCCAGCCCCTGAGAACATACATGCCCCTTTTCCAAGATCAACTGTCCCACTCAGTCTATCCTTGTGTATCAAGTTCATTAGAAGTCCAAGGTGGGATCACTGATGCTTGTTTGGAGGTAAGATACTAAAATAAATCTGCAATTATCTCCTTAGTATCTTATAGCAAAGTGAATAAAATCAAGCAAACAGAAAATAAATTTTCCATTGATTTCCATGAGATCAAATTTAGCATTTAGATGGCTTAACTGCTTCTTAAAGTACTTGGCAGAGAGAAGAGGCAGACAGCTGGTGTATTTAGGTTCCATGGATAGCTTGGCTCATGGCTGGTATTGGGACTGTCTGCACGTCACTCAGCATTGTTTGTAAAGCACAGTTAACAATCTCTGCTCTTAAAACTCATTTTTATAGAAGAGCAGCATGCACATGCTGTTAGTTTTATTCTTTTATTTTCTATGTCAGGTGAATGCAGATTTAGGACAGAACAGACTGAAATATGGTGGTCCACCACCTTCTCCACTCGTCTGTAGGACTTTACTGCAAACTCCTAGGTTGGTTCTGCTTCACATTGAGTTCTACAGTGATTTGAACAAAAATAGGGCGAGAGAGAGAACTGCACTGACAGTGCTGCTGCTTAACTGTCTGTCGTGTCCACACCCAGCACACCGGGAGGTGTGGCTCCACCGTCAGCCCACACGTCAGCTGTTCCGGGGGATGGACTGCCAATTCCCGAGGGCAGCACACATCTTATGAATGGCAGCAGAGCCCAGTGAATGGGAGGTGACCAATCACCACTTCCAGAAACAAGTATTATGCACAGCTATGAAATAAAGCTAATTTCATGGAGGTATGCAAAACACTTCACTACAGAACAAAAACTGGAGAAATTAACAACGGAATGAAAGAATATAAATACTCAAATATGCTGTGAAACAGTATTTCTTAAAGCCATTAAATGCATATTTCTCTTCTAAGACAATACATACATATTCTGCTTTATATATGTATAGTTTCATAAGGTCAGGTTTATTCTGATCCTGCAACAGCTTCATTGGAAAGTTTTATAAATAAGAAAATAATATAAATCAGTCTTACACAATCACTGCAGATTTAAAAAGTCTCAAACAAAAGCCAGCAAACTACAGATAATGCAGACACTAAACCTTATAGCTATCTGAGAGAGCAGCTCTTAAAAAATGTTAACTACTGGACGCTGCAGCACTTTAAAAGGTAATATTTCAAGCAAATTACTTCTGAGGTTTCATTTTGAAAATCACAAATGATGTTTTGTACTGTGCCAAAGTACAAAATGCGTGTAAGAGCATTTAATCAAAACACCATTAAAACATCATCCTGTGAAGCAACCAAGAATCTGGTACCAGACAGAAGCAAATGAACTTTCATATAAGATCTATTGTTAACTCTATTCTGGTAATGTTTTACAAATGCAATACTTTTTGTTCTACATTCCATACAACTAAGACTGGCATAGAGTTGTGCAAGACTGAATCAGCAAGATAGTTATGTATTTTCATCACTGTGAGTGTATAAAGAGTTAACAGAGTTAATGAGTTAAAAATGCTGTTTGCATCAGAACACCAATGAAAAATTTACCATACAGCTCATCTTTACTTGTCATCATATATACTTTACAATTACCCCCAGCCAACCAAAACACCCACTGAGTTTCAGAAGGAAAAAATCTGCAGCTGTAAGCAGCAGTTTATATATTCATACTGCAACAGGGGAGTAAAAACAAGTCAGACTTCAGCAAGGACTGAGAAGAAGCAAACTGCCAACTAAAGTAATTTTGCTCAATCTATATATCCACCAAAAGGTAACATGAAACCAGAACCTGACCAAAGGATATTTTCGCAAAAAACTTGCTCCATTATTATGCTACTTTTACTTGCATAATAACAGCAATACTCTATCAAATGAAAAATACTTTTTACAGAACATCCTCGGGAACCTGTGAATGCACTTTTTGTATTCTCGCAAAGGGTTAATTTTCCAAGACCATGGATGAAGTCAAGCATGGCTTTTTAAAAGAGAGCTTGATGAACTTGCTTTACTTTACAAATGGTGTTCCTTGACAGATCATAACATAACTTGTTTCATCTGGTTTTGCATAATTCTCATGAAATATAGTTGAATTGCACTTTGACTTCAATTTTGATAAAAGGAAAAAAGTGAGCTCTGTAATGGAGAAATTCTTGTGTAAAAGAAGCAAGACATTATTTCATAGTACTATATAGTATTGCAATATTGTCTGTAAGACTGCCAGGGTAAACATCAGTTTGTTTTGAGACTGCATTAAATAATGCAGAGTAAATAATACCACTAATGAACAAATACAAATGGCTTGCAATAAAACCAGTAATATGTCCTATAATCTCTAGGTTCTACAAGGGGAAAAAAACCAAAAACAAAACAGAAGAACCACTGAATTTGTATCAAATTCTGCTCCCTTATTCAAGTAATCCCAGAAAAGGGAATGAGATTGACTGAACAGTGCAGGAGTTTGTCCATAGCCCAAGCACAGTTTCTCTGCATTTCCTACTCAACACAATTGTTTTTCAGTTAGAAATGCTGTGCAGTGAGGTGAATATATGGCTCTGATGTTGCTTTACTGCCTACCATTATTGTCCATTGCTTCCAGCATCTGTACACAGCATCACTCAAGACCCCCTAAAATTTGAGTTCATTTTCTTTTCTCAATGTGAGACTTGACCACCAAAATCTGTAGGCAACTTTTAAAACCTTAATTTTAAAATGTTCATTTATTGCAATGAAATCCATCTTTCTTGCCTATCAATACTCACCTTTTCCCTCATCGGACCTTGGTTAGATGTAACATTTTCTGTATAAAAAAAAACCCTCGACAAACAACCAAAACCCCTACCCACAAAACCCCCCAAAAACCACAACCAGAACTCTAAGGGCATAAAAAACATCAATGCCCAGTAAAATTCCTTTTCTAACAAGGCCAGCATTTTAAATGACATGAATCTCTATGAACAAACCAGTGCTAGCAAAAGTCTAATTTGCAAAATTAGAAATCTTACGAAAATGTAAAGAGTTGCCAACTAGAACTTTACCATAATAACAGGTGATATGATCTTAACAGCAGCTGTTACGGCAAGGTGTTAGACTGGAAAGCTGCAAATCTCCTTTCTTTAATTTGCCTCTACCTACTTTGATTTTAAAGAAAAGCTGAAAGGTTTAGTATTATCAAGTTCTATTACAGGTCTCTTTTACAAACAGTTTCAACTGGCTACCCATCACCAATATTAATGAAGAGCACTTAAAAAACCTGTCCACTGAAAACACTGAGGTCATCCTGTGGGTGACCAGATTTACAATTCTTTAATTTAAATTTAAAGGTACAGCTGAAAAGTGGGTCTTAAGTATGACATTTACATGCAAAATGGTGCATACACAGGCTTTTCAGAAAGTTTTAGATAAGTCAAAGATATTTATTTTATTTCATTAATATCATACTAATGATCTGAGATTTATGTACACTAGTTCTTCAAGCAGGTGATTTTTCTGCAGCTTACTCTTCACTCTCTAAAGTCAAAGCCACTTGCATAGGTTTAACCATACTTTAAGCCCATAAACTCCTCACTTTTCCATCTCATGTGTCTTCTGGAACAAGCATGTAAAACATAATGAATTTTTAAAAACTATAAAAATCTTCCTCCTGAAACAGTATTTAGGTGCTATAAGCTCAAAGCAATTTGTGCTAAAGACAGAAACAGTAGAAGTTACAACTGGATAATACAATGTCCAGAAATCTATTTCAATAAAGAAATTATAAGTCTAGCCATGAGGTGAGTGAGGTTTTGAACAGTCTTCCAATAGGAACTGGGAGGAAGTAAAAAAAAAAACCGACCAAAATATATTTTACAAGAAAGACTGACTCTTTTGCTTCTGCATGCTGATACTATGAACACTGTACCCTGAACTAGTATTATAAGGAGTACAGTACTAACTCACAGATGCATAAATTCATAAGAAACTGTTTTAGGGGAAAAAAAATCCATTTATAAAAGCAATTTATATGTAGAACTCTTCCTGGTCACTGGGGTACAGATGTGAACAACAGACTGTTGCAAAGTGGGCTGTGGTACACAGTGTTTTACTTTGGCCCAGGGTTTAGAGGCCCTGGTAACTCAGCTGCTGGCCCAAGACATGAAAAACCTGTATTAAAAAAATTATGGAAACATTGCCCCATTCTTCTCTTTTCTATTCAGAAGAAATTCCACGAATGAGAAATAGGCAGGTAAGATGGCAAACTCCAAATCAAATAGCTCCACTTGTATTATACAAACTGCCTTCTCCCCCAGAATGCAGTGGAGACACAAGAGCTCTCTGTGTGGACGGCTCCAGCAGCCAGCCCAGGATCTTTTTGTTTAAAAGACTGAAGAGGGATGCAAAACTAACAGATCAGAGGCAAGTCACCATCAAAATTACATCTTTATCTGACTCTTCAGAGCATGAGGCTAACATTCCTTCCTAACAAATTTGGCAGGTCAGTTATTGTCCTGAAACCTGTTATTTTATGGTACTTACCAAATACAACAAGTGCTATTACCAGACAAAAATTATCTAGCTCTACACTAATGAACTGCAAGTCTGCCTGTAACAGAGAAATCCCAAAGGCGACTCAATCCACTGGGCCCAACTCCTGCCAGGCTTCGAGATCAATTACCCAGCATTATGAAAGGCAGGGGCTGCAGAAGCCATTAGAGAGAGGCAATTTCTACATGAAGAGCACTGAATTAGGGATGACATTTCAGCTCCTGTATTTGCCAGTTTATGTCAAGAAGATAACATTAATTACATTTGGATTTTGTTTTGCTGCAGCTGTGCTCTGTTCTGTGTTCACTTTTATGGTTAGCAGGAAGACAGACAGTGGTGCTTTACAGATCTTTGATTTCTCTCTTGCCTATCCAGCAGGAATGTAAAAAAGCTTTTTTGGATCTTGGACTGCTAAGTCTAAGACCATTAACTTAGATTAATACATTACAGACTGCTGGTGAGAAGCGTGACAAAGTGGAAATTAAAGAAGGTCCATTGTCTCATTTCCTACAATGACCAAAATAAGGCTGGGTATTTATAAAATCATTTAATTGATGCCTTATTTTCAGCATGGGATAATGGTTCAAAGCATTTTAGCATATATATCTGGCCTCACTCTGTGGCTCAATATTTACACCTGTGACAAGTCCACGCTAGCAGTAACTTGAAATAAAATTAGTAACTAAAATTATAGTTTCTACTTCAATGGCTTTAATCAAAGATCACAAGTGTAAAATGTTATTAAGTTACCCAGTCCCTTGAGGGTCTGTGTCTGTCCCTTGGTTATCACAAAATAAACTAAATCATGATTTCCTGTGCTGCTAATTCAATGCTTGTCACTTCATGTAGGAGAACAGAGCAATGAAGCCAGCCTTGGCTGCCTCTCTTAAGTAGTCAGCTGCCTCCTCCTTTGGCACACTTCTACTCAACGCTTTGCCTCACTGTATTTTCAGAAACTTGTTCAAGATGCCCACTGTGTACAGAACTTCCTGCAATCCATTTCAGTGAGATTTGCAGTGTGCTGAAACATGAGTAAAACCCGGCAATTCTTCTTTTTTTTTTTTTTTTTTTTAAACCCTATGTAAAAGCAGTTGATGCAATGTTAAGTAAATGAAAGAAGTACCAAGTTACTCCTAACATAAATGCACACTTACTTATGTTCAGGTAAGAAACTGCTTTCCAGGAGTGGATGCAAGCATAACGACACCTATTCTGGGATTACCTTAAGCATATTTCTATGACTTTTCCTTAGAAGTGAATTTAGACAAGATCTCTTTTTTCCTTTCCGCTCTATTGTCAGCAAAGGCATTGGGGAGAGAAGGTGCTACACTTTTGTCAAGCCAGGCACGATCTTTATTCTTCTTCCTAGTTCAGATGTGACTCTTCTCCCTCTATACAGAGAGGGAATTAAATGAGTATATTCAACAACTCAGCCTTAGAATACTAGTACAGCTGCTGGAAGGAGCAGTAGAATATATGCATGCAGGTTACAAAGGAATCGTTCAATTATATTAGAAAAAACCATTCCCCAAACCAAACAAAAACCCAAATCATAAACATATGTAGATTACTCCCTTCAATCCCCTAATGCAAACCAAGATATCTTACCTGGTAGGCATCTAGCTGTTCATCAGTAAATATCGTTTGCTTATTACCCATCTTAAATGAGGAATTCTTCCTCTCTGCAAATGCATCCCATTAGAAGTAGCTGGATTCCTCTGTATTGTAGGCATTTAGAGCACGTATACTCCGTGAGTGTGCTGAAAAAATCCCAGAGCCTGCATTGAACTGGTTTTGACTGCACCTGCCCAGTGAGGAAGGACAAAGTCTGGGAAATCTTTGTAAAGGCTTGACTGGAGCGTGCCAGAAAAGAAAGTGTTAAAATCACAAGCAGGTGTCGTGCAAAAACAGGGATACCAATCTGCCCCTTTTCAGATGCTTTTCTAAGAGGCATACGGAGCTTTTATAAACCCCGAGCAGCCGCTCCAAGTAGAACGCAGCTCTCTCTTGCCTCGGGGTCCCACTCGGGGCGCTCCTCACGGCTCCTCCAGGTTTTGGAGCAGCTCTGCGTCAGTCGGTGGCGCTGGGCAGCGCAGCCGTACTGCCAGGCACCCACAGCCTGCCTGCGAACTGGGGAGTGCAGAGGCACCGCACACAGACCCCAGCCAGGTCTGCGAGCTGCCTTGCCCCAGGCTGCCAGGGGACGGAGTATACGGCCGGGTGCAGCCTCACGGTGTCCTGAGCGGCCCCACTCCAGCGCCAGGTGCCGCGGGGGCTCCGCAGTAAACGCTCATATCTGCACTGTGCCTATCGAGGATGTGAGTTCACTGCCACAGGTACCAAACTCCCGGGTACAGCAGTGAACGCAAGGACTCCTTCGCACATTAACTAATTTTTTTCAAAAGTCAGCAAGATTAAAGCAGTTTAACAGACGCTAACCTGACTCCTTCGGCTCAAGCAAGAACAGCTGGGAAGGAAAAACCGCTACCACAGCCTAAGGCAAAAGCAGAAAGGGCCAGTAGAGGGCTCACGGGGTGTTTTAGCGCACCACAACCCTACTGACGGGAAAAAAAAAAAAATTAAAGCGAATCTATGAGAAGCAGACAGACAAAATTATATTATCTAACATCTGCATCTTATAACAACATCAGGAAGAAGTCTAAGTGAGAAAGGATGGCAGCGGGGAAGAACGACCCATTATAAGTTCACTTTCCATTCATGCACATAGGAACAGGAGAGGGTAAAATTCCTAACTTCTTTATTTACAGTCTACCAATGGTCATTATTTCCTCATCAAGATAGCAAGTTTAAGAAAAACACTTGGAGAATTATCTTGTGCTTTTCCCTACAGCTTCTAATGATCCTGGCCTGATAGCAGGATTGGATAATAGGAGTTCACTTTACTTTGGCATATAACAACAAAGAACAAACATTTAAAAGTAATAGTGAAAGCAAATACATTGTATACATAGTAAAAATTTCCTATGAAGTGTGTTAGATATGTAGTAAAAACATTCTACAAAGTGCTGAACCACAGACTGTTGTAAGAGATGGCTTATTCAAATTATAACATTTGGAAATGCAGGTTTGATTAGCTGCAAACCAGCACTGCCCTGAGCTACAAAAATTACAAGGATAACACATACACAAAATAAATGCCTTGGGATGAGAACGTAGGCAACAAGGCTTATTAGTAATAAGCAAACATCAGAACTGTAACATCAAAGAAACGGATTCTAGCAATAGAGCATATTGCAGCACAGTTTCAGAATAAGGGGGAAGAAGCTACAGTAGTAAGGAAAATACAAACTGAATGATTTACCATCAGATCAAGAGTGCAGCAAGCAGCTGTTCAAATATCATACAGTTTTACTGACTGTTACATGGCCAAACTGATCTCTCTTGTCCCAGCCACCGGTACTTTTTTTTTTCCCCTGGTGTGTAGTGGCATTGGATTCTTATTACGTTCCAAAAAGTTCTCCATAGGTAAGTCAGAACATTAAAAATAATTGTAAAGAATCCACAAAATACTGTATTTCAATTTCTTTTAAATCAGAAAACAACAATCTATAAGGGCCCCTTGAGACTAAGAACTTGCACAGTTCTGAAAGTTCTTACCTGTCCTCAACTCTGAATGAGCTCCATCGCTGGCTGTAGTGGTTATACATATAATTAAGCATGGTTAACATTTCTGATCTGATGCTACTGAAATGCAAAAGATAACAGCTGCTCTCAATCAGACCAGACCAATATAGGCAAGTGATTTGCATGAAATAGCATTCCATTCACAGCCACCTACTTCAAGCTGCCCATCTATGCAAATGAGATTAAATATAAATGGCCAAATTACCTCTAATGTCATTATACAGAAGTTAATTGACAGCAGGGGTGGATTTGGTTCCATATCTTTTAATCTTGTGATTCTGTACACTTAATGGTACTCCTATAGTGAAAAGCTGATAGCCCATCTCTTCATTTTTCACCTGCTTTTATATCCCTGGCTGCTTGGTCCCACTGTACCCCAGACGACACACACATCAGGAAGCCTCTATCTTTTGAATCAGAATAACAGCAAAAAACCAGCAGCAGAGCTTAATGGAAAGCATTAACCAGATAAGGCTTACTTGTGGTTACAATGTAGGCCAGAGGTAGAGATCCTGAGGTTCACAGACACACTCCTGTGTCTTCCTTTGGGCCTGTCTTTCCACCCTGCCACCTCCAGTTTCTCTTGCATATTAGGAATGCCTTGGGTTTATTCTGTTGCAGAGCAAATATGCAGGGAAACCTGTATGGCTGAAGGAGTTAATTACTTGAAAAGAAAGACTCCACTTACCAAGGGAACAGCATCCACTGAGTATATGGACTGAAAGAAACAGTTTCTCAAATTCTTCTTGCCATACTCTGAAGAGTATTTTTTCTTAGTAAATAGAATTACAATACGCATTTTTAAAAAGAGGATTCAGATATAACTGTTGAGGCTTACACTATACCAGCTAACTCTTCTCCAGCATATTATAGTGGTAACTCTATTTCAATGCATAATTATCTTGCTGTACTAATTGGGTAAAATTTAAAGACAGTATAACGCACAAAGTCTTCTACACTCCTATTTGTTTGTACATGTCAAAGTTCAGATGATCTTCCAGTTTACTCTTCTGCACTTCTATCTGTTCATATTTATCAAAGATTAGTTGTATTTGGCAGTTGGGTGTTAACCAAACTTACTCCCAGCATGTTGCAGCAACAAATCAATACTTTTCAATGTGCACAACAATATCTGACCTTAAATACTACCAGTACCAGCACCACCACATTTCACTGTATTTCAGTTTTTTAAAACTGTTTGCTAAACCAAGTCGTTTTAAGCTACTAGCAATGCATAACATACAACTTGCAATCAGTTACAGATAAAGTTTAGTAAGGAGGACAGTATATGTAGAATAGTCTTGCCATTTCACTGCCCATTATACCAGAGACAACAGTTAAAGAGCAACTGCTCATCTGCTCTAGAAGTTTAAATCCCAGAGCAGGAAATACAGTTACTCAGGGACTCCAGTGTAGTATTTGATAGCAAGATGGCTGTCAGCTGCAATGGCCTCACCTGACCACAGCTGCAGGGGTTTGTTTCCACAGCCACAGCTCAGGGAGTGGGACGCAGCAGGCTGGCAGCTCCAGACAGCCTTTGGTGCAAGTTTCTCTGCTCTGAAGTGTTGCAAGCCCTGGCTGATACAGCAGGTGACTGCTCTGATTTATGAGGAGAGGTGTAAGTTTAATGACCTCCAACAGCCAGGTCAGAGTACCTTAAATTGCCTCTGTAAATTATGCAGTGAGAATGCAACGGTGGTTTAAGTATGAAAACTCTTCCTCCTCCTCACCAAAGGAAGATCAAGCTACTCTGAACAGACCACTTTACCTGTTCATCAGAGGATCCACACAGATTTTAAAATCACACTGCCCATCTGCTGCCTTCACGTGTTGGTTTGCTACAGCTTTTAATAGGGGAGAAAAGAATCTAAGAAATTTCATGCCCATTATACCAAGTATTCCAACAACTTCCCTCTCACACAGATGTGTCCTTGCAGAATAACTGTTCATAAAGAGTTACTCTGTTAGTAAAATAAACAGTTTTGGTCTGGAGGGGCTGCCTCTACGTTTTTTCTGTTGTAACCTTTCATGGGTCCTTAGGGCCCACTGCTACTTGCAGGTGTGAGTAACAGTGATCGCTACTTGCAACGGGAGAAGTTCTATCCTCCACTGCTGCTGTTGAAATTCCCCCTGAGTCTTTGGGACCTGTTTTCTTTACTGGAAAGCTGCTCACAAATCTGTTTGCATACAGATAAACAAGGAATAATAACATTTACCTACTACAGCTGCTGTGGAGCTAAAAAAAAGTTCCTTAAAGATGCTACAGAGCTACAAAACATTACAATTGCAATATGCTACACTGACTGTTATAACTTGCCTCCTATTTAATACTTATTGTGAACTCTAAATAAAAAATGAACTGTAAATACACAGTTATGAAAATATAAGTATGTGAAAAATGACAGTTTTTGCTACTGCAATGGGTTAAAAAGTTGCTTTTCCAACACATGGTGGATGGGAGGATACTCAGACCCCACTAAATTTGTCTGGAAGTGCTATCCTGTGAAAGAAGGCTTCATGGGTCTGAGCCCTGTCTGAGGAATGAATAAACAGCTTGAGGAGGATGCAAGACTCATGTCTCTCAAACCAGGGAATGCTGCTGAGTGTGTGACTAAATTGCACTCGCTATGAGGAGCAGGAATTTTCTAGGGAGTTTTATTGCTAAAGAAAATAAACAGAAAGGAAAACCTTGTGTCAAAATCTGTTGGTTTCATGATCTTATCTAGCTTAAAAATACACTATGTTAGAAAAGGGTGGTTTCTGACTGTATTTCATTAAGCCTAATTTATCCATAATAAATCAAATAGAAATTACTTTTTTTTTTTTAAGATGTTTTACACAAGACAGTGTCTAGCCTCAGGGACAAAATAATCATAAAAAAATAAGTAATGGTTGCCTAAGCAGGCTAAATCTAATATAATAAATTTCCCCATAGGGAGTCTCAGTATAGTGATCACTGGGGGAAAGACACTACTGCTGTCTCCACACAGGCATCGTTTTCTTAGGCAAAATTACTACTCATGGGTTTATTACTGTGTTGTTCAGCCCTTCTCAGAACAGATCCAAACCAGCCACTGTTAACACCTTATTACTGTAGCATTATTACGGTAAGACTCACAAGACACAGACAAATGGGTGTTGAAAACGTGTAAGAAAATTCTCCACAATAGCTCCCCTCCCCCCAATTTACAATCCAAAAGCAACCCAACAATGTAGATGCAGATACAGTCACAAACACAAGAAAGCAACATGAATATATCTGTTAACTATGTATATAGTTACCAGAAGAAAATCAGTATTAAGAGAATTCAGCACATCTACCATTACAGACATCTGAATGACAATTCTCCATTCAAAGCAACATCAAAACCAAGATAAAACACCAGCAGAGGAAATGTTGTACCTCTTGTATCCTGACACCAAAAAAAAAAAAAAAAGCAAGTGATTCTCAGAAAATGGAGGCTACTAGTGCTATATATTGTCAAATATAAATTATAAGAATTTCTACCCACACACTTAAGATAAGAGGAAACTAAACACACAGCCTTAGTCCTCAGCTTTCAAGCACACCCAGGACTGAGCTAAGTAACTGGAAAGGCTGCAAGTAATCTGATAACTCTATCACCAAAAACTGGTACGAAATTACTCTGAGACAAACCCTAAATTTTAATGTTGCCAAGTGTAAGAAAGATAGGAAAAGTTTTTAAAACGGTCATTCCCAGAAGTATGAGCTCAAACTGCCTCAGTTCTAGTTTGGTGCTTTACCCGCCAGGCTCTCCGGCCACCCTTCAGCGCGAGTGACCGGCACGTGTGAGCTGCCCTGGGCGGGACTTTCCAACAGCTCCGTGGTGCGGCCCTCAGCCGGCGCTGCTGGGGAAGGGGCACTGCACCCTCAGGGCCTCCCACGGCCCCCGCCGCTCCTCGAGCTGATACAGCAGCAGTTTTTAAAAATAATGAGACAAGTACCTCTGAAATGAAGGTAAATAGAAGTCTTAAATTGTCCCGATTTCAACAGCTTTAACACTTTAAAGTACATAGGCTTAGGAGGCTTCTTATCTACTTCAACAAAAGTCTGACATCTTTCTTAACAAGAACTATTTTTTTTCTCATAAACAACCCAATTCTAGAGGCAGAGATTTTATAAAACCATCAAACGCTTCAAAACTGGGGCGTCTTTGAGAACTGGTTGGTTGTCTCCACACAGATGCCGCAACGGTACCTCCTCAGACACCACACCTGGAGCTCCCGCGTCATCCGGCGGCACCGGGCCGACCACCCCGGCACCTCCCGCACCGCCGGGAGCGGGATCTCCCCGGTAGCACCCTCGTCGGGCCGAGGGATGAGGGCTGAGGGCCGGGGGAGGAGGCTCGGACCGCCTCAGGCAGCGGCGGGCGGGAACTGAGGGGCCACGGGCTGAGGGCCGGGGGAGGAGGCTCGGACCGCCTCAGGCAGCGGCGGGCGGGAACTGAGGGGCCACGGGCTGAGGGCCGGGGGAGGAGGCTCGGACCGCCTCAGGCAGTGGCGGGCGGGAATTGAGGGGCCGGGAGAGGCGGCTCGGACCGCCTCAGGCAGCGGCGGGCGGGAGCTGCGGGGTCGCGGGCACTGCCGCAGCG